>JAJOOS010019702.1:0-20263 GCA_029582725.1 Solanum chiquidenum
AGGGATTAGGGATTTGGGATTTTTAGGTTAAGTTTATTTAGTGTTTTATAGGTTTAGGGTTTAGGGCTTAGTTTTTTCTTTTGTGTTTTTAGGGTTTAACATATACAATTTAGGGCATTATAGGGTTTAAAGCTTAGAGTTTTTTAGGTTTTAGGGGTTTTAAGGGTTAAGCATTTTATCTATGTTTTTAGGGTTTAGGGCTTTGAGTTTTTTAGGTTAAGGCTTTTTAGGGTTTAGGCCTTACTATTTTTTTGTGTTTTTTAAGGTTTAGCATATACTATTTAGGGCTTTATAGGGTTTAAAGCTTAGAGTTTTTTAGGTTAGGTGTTTTTGGGTTTTTAAGGTTAAATGTTTCTTAGGATTTTTTTAGGGTTTAGGGCTTTTTGTGTTTTTTAGGTTTAGGGTTTACGGATTTTTAGGATTTAGGGTTTAGAGATTAGGGTTTTGTAGGGATTTTAAATGGTTTTTAGGGTTTATTATAGGGTTTCTTAACGGTTCAAGGTTTCTTAGGGTTTTAAGTTTAGGATTTAGGGTTTTAGGTTTTGGATTTAGGGTTTTAGGTTTGGGTTTATGGTTTTAGGGTAAGGGTATAATCTAGGTTTTTATGGTTTAGGGCTTTGTGTTTTTTAGGTTAAGGGTTTCTAGGATTTTAAAGGTTTAGCGTTTAGGGCTTAGGATTTTTTTGTGTGTTTTAGGGTTTAGTATATATGATTTAGGAGTTTATATGGTTTAGTGCTTAGTGTTTTTTAGGTTTAGGGATTTTTTTTATTTTTAGGGATTTTAAGGGTTAAGTTAAGGGCTTTTTTAGGGATTAGGGTGTAGGGATTAGTTTTTTTTTAATGTTTTATAGGTTTAGTGTGTACCGATTATTAGTATTTACAGTTCAGAGCTGAAGGTTTTGTAGGGGTTTTAAATGGTTTTTTAAGGTTTATTTTAGAATTTGTAGGATTTAGGGTTTCTTAACGTTTAGTGTTTCTTAGGGTTTTAGGTTTAGGATAGTGGGTTTTAGGTTAGGGTTTAGGGTTTAGGGCTAGGGTCTTTTTAGGTTTAGGATTTTAGGTTAAGGGTTTTATCTAGATTTTTAGGGTTTAGAGCTTTTGGTTTTTTAGGTTAAGGTTTTTTAGGGTTTTCTAGGTTTAGGATTTAGGGCTTAGGAACTTTGTGGTTTTTAGGGTTTAGCATATATATGATTTAGGGATTTATAGGGCTTAGAGCTTAGAGTTTTTTTTAAAATTTAGGGGTTTTTAGGGTTTTTAGGGATTTTTAAAGGTTAAGTGTTTCTTAGGGTTTTCCATGGTTTAGGATTTTATATGTTTTTTAGGTTTAAGGTTTTCGAATTTTTAGGATTTAGTGTTTAGAGAATAGGTTTTTGTAGGGGTTTTAAATGATTTTTAGGGTTTATATTAGGGTTTATAGGATTTAGGGTTTCTTAAGGTTTAGGGTTTCATCGGGTTTTACGTTTTGGATTTAAGGTTTAAACCTATAAAATCCTAAAAAACCCAAAGACCTAAACCCTAAAAACCTAAATAAAACCTTTAACCTAAACCCCTAAACCTAAAAAAGCCTAATCCCTAAACTCTAACCGAAAAATCTAAAACCTAAACCGAAAACCCTAAGAAACCCTAAACCCTAAACCTTAAAAAATACAAAATCCTATAAACCCAAAATTAAACCCTAAAAACCTATTTAAAACCCCTACAAAACCCTAAGAACTAAACCCTAAACCTTAAAAACCACAAAGAAACACTTAACCCTTAAAAACCCTAAAAACCCCACAAACCACTAAACCTAAAAACACTAAGCTCTAAATCCTATAAAGCCCTAAATCGTATATGTTAAATCCTAAAAACACACAAAAAAAAAACTGAAGCCCTAAACCATAAACCTATAAAACCCTAAAAAAACTTTAACCCAAAAATCCAAAAGCCCTAAACCCTAAAAACCTAGATACAACCCATAACCTATAACCCTAAACCTAAAAAAAAATTCTAAGCCCTAAACCCTAGACCCTAACCTAAAACCATAAATCTTAAACCTAAAACCCTAAGAAACACTAAACTCTAAACCTTGAGAAACTCTAAATCCTATAAACCCTAAAATAAACCTTGTGAACCGTTTAAAACCCCTACAAAATACTATGCTCTAAACACTAAATCCTTAAAATTTGTAAACCTTAAACCTAAAAACACAAAAAGAAAGACCCTAAGCCCTAAACACTAAATCACAGAAAACCCTAAGAAACAAATAGCCCTTAAAACCCTAAAAAAAACCCAAAAACTACTAAACCTAAAAGACTCTCAGCTCTAACCCTAAAAATCCCTAAATCGTATACGCTAAACCCTAAAAAACACAAAAAAATAATCCTAAAACACTAAATTCTAAACCTAAAACCCTAAACCCTAAACCTTAAGAAACCCTAAATCCTATAACCCCAAAAAATCATTTAAAACCCCTTTAAAACCCGAAGCTCAAACCCTAAATTCTAAAAATCTATAAATCATAAACCTAAAAAACACAAAAAAAAAAATCAACCCTAAGAAACACTTAATCCTTAAAAACCATAAAAACCCAAAAACCCCTAAACCTAAAAAGCACTAAGCTCTAAACCTTCTAAAGCATTAAATCGTAAATGCTAAACCCTAAAAAAACATAAAAAAAACTGAAGTCGTAAACCCTAAACGTATAAAACCCTAAAAAACCTTAACCTCAAAAATGCAAATCCCTAAACCCTATAAACCTATATAAAACCCTTAACATAAAATCCTAAACCTAAAAAAACCCCTAAAGCCTAACCTAAAACCCTAAAACCCTAAATCCCTAAGAAACCCTATACCCTAAACCTTAAGAAACTCTAAATCCTATAAACCATAAAAAACACCCTAAAGCCTAACCTAAAACCCTAATTCCTATATTTAACGCCCTTAGAAACCCTAAACCCTAAACCTTAAGAAATCCTAAATCCTATAAACCCTAAAACCCTAAGCTTTAAATCCTAAACCTAAAAAGTACAAAAAAACTCTAAGCCCTAAACCCTAAACCCTAAAAATTACTTAACCCTTAAAAGCCCCAAAAAAAACCAAAAACACTAAACCCTAAAAACCTCTAAGTCGTAAACCCTATAAAGCCCTAAATCATATATGCAAAACCCTAAGAAACACAAAAAAAACACTAAGCCCTAAAACCCTAAACCTAAAAAATGCAAAGCCCTAAACCCTAAACACCTATATAAAACCCTTAACCTAAAATGCTAAACCTGAAAAAACCTTAAATCTCTAAGAAACCCTGTACCATAAACCTTAAGAAACTCTAAATATTATAAACCATAAAAAACCCTAAACCCTAAACCCTACCCTAAAACCCTAATTCCTAAACCTAACGCCCTTAGCTACCATAAACCTTAAGAAACTCTAACTATTATAAACCATAAAAAACCCTAAACCCTAAACCCTACACTAAAACCCTAATTCCTAAACCTAACGCCCTTAGCTACCATAAACCTTAAACCTTAAGATATCCTAAATCTTATAAACGCTAAAATAAACCCTAAAAACACCTAAGCTCTAAATCCTAAACCTAAAATATACAAAAACAACCTAAGCCCTAAACCCTAAACCCTAAAAAACCCAAAGAAACATTTAATCTTTAAAAACCACAAAAAAAATCCCAAAAACCCTAAACCCTAAACCCTAAAAACCTCTAAGCTGTAAACCCTATAAAGCCCTAAATCATATATACTAAACTCTAAGAAACACAAAAAAAAAACCTATGCCCTAAACCCTAAACCTATTAAATCCTAAAAAACTTGAACGTAAAAAACCCAAAACCCTAAACCCTAAAAACCTAAATAAAACCCTTAACACAAAACCCTAAACCTAAACAACCCTAAGCACTCAACCCTAAACCCTAACCTAAAACTCTATATCCTAAACCTAAATCCCTAAGAAACCCTAAATCCTAAACCTTAAGAAACCCTACATACTATAAATCCTAAAATAAACCCTAAAATCCATTTAAAACCCCTACAAAACACTAAGCCCTAAACCCTAAACCCTAAAAAGCACTAAGAAACACTTAAAACCCCTTAAACCCCTAAACCTAAAAAATACTAAGCGCTAAACCCTATAAAGCCCTAACTCATATATGTTAAACCCTAAAAAGCACACAAAAAAATTGAAGCTCTAAACCATTAACCTATAAAACCCTAAAAACATTAACCCAAAAAATCCAAAAACCCTAAACCCTAAAAAACATGATAAAACCGTTCACTTAAAACCCTAAACCTAAAAAAACCCTAAGCCCTAACCCCTAACCTAAACCCCTAAATCCTAAACCTAAAACCCTAACCTAAAACCCTAATTCCTATATTTAACTCCCTTAGAAACCCTAAACCCTAAACCTTAATAAATCCTAAATCCTATAAACCCTAAAACCCTAAGCTGTAAATCCTAAACCTAAAAAGTACAAAAAAACACCTAAGCCCTAAACCCTAAACCCTAAAAAACACTTAACCCTTAAAAACCGTAAAAAAAAAAAACCTAAACCCTAAAAACCTCTAAGTTGTAAACCTTATAAAGCCCTAAATCATATATGCAAAACCCTAAGAAACACAAAAAAACCCTAAGCCCTAAAACCCCTAACCTAAAAAATGCAAAGCCCTAAACCCTAAAAACCTATATAAAACCCTAGACCCTAAAAACCTCTGAGTTGTAAACCCTATAAAGCCCTAAATCATATATGCAAAACCCTAAGAAACACAAAAAAAACCTAAGCCCTAAAACCCTTAACCTAAAAAATGCAAAGCCCTAAACCCTAAAAACCTATATAAAACCCTTAACCTAAAACCCTAAACCTAAAAAAATCCTAAACCCTAAACCTAAATCCCTAAGAAACCCTATACCCTAAACCATAAGAAACCCTAAATCCTATAAACCACAAAAATCCCTAAACCCTATAAACCATAAAAATCCCTAAACCCTAATTCCTAAACCTAACGCCTTTAGAAACCTTAAACCCTAGACCTTAAGAAATCCTAAATCATATAAACCCAAAAAACAGATAATCTCTAAATCCTAAACCTAAAAAGTACAAAAAAAAAACCTAAGCCCTAAACCCTAAACCAAAGAAACACTTAACCTTTAAAAACCCTAAAAAAAACTCAAAAATCCTAAACCGTAAAAACCTCTAAGCTGTAAACCCTATAAAGCCCTAAATCATATATGCTAAACCCTAAAAAACACAAAAAAAAACCATAAACCTATTAAATCCTAAAAAATCTGAACCTAAAAAACACAAAGCCCTAAACCCTACAAACCTAAATAAAACCCTTAACCCAAAACCCTAAACCTAAAAAACCTTAAGCCCTCAACCCTAAACCCTAACCTAAAACTCCATATCCTAAACAAAAATCCCTAAGAAACCCTAAATCCTAAATCTTAAGAAACCCTAAATACTATAAATCCTAAAATAAACCCTAAAATCCATTTAAAACCCCTACAAAACACTAAGCCCTAAACCTAAAAAATACAAAGCGATAAACCCTATAAAGCCCTCACTCGTATATGTTAAACCCTAAAAAGTAAACAAAAAAATTTGAAGCCCTAAACCATAAACCTATAAAACCCTAAAAACATTAACCCAAAAACCCTAAACCCTAAAAAAGATGATAAAACCATTAACCTAAAACCCTAAACCTAAAAAAACCCTAGGCCCTCCCTAACCCCTAACCTAAACCCCTAAATCCTAAACCTAAAACCCTATGAAACACTAACATAAAACCCTAATTCTTATATTTAACGCCCTCAGAAACCCTAAACCCTAAACCTTAAGAAATCCTAAATCCTATAAACACTAAAACCCTAAGCTGTAAATCCTAAACCTAAAAAGTACAAAAAAAAACTAATCCCTAAACCCTAAACCCTAAAAAACACTTAACCCTTAAAAACCCTAAAAAAAAAACCAAAAGCCCTAAACCCTAAAAACTTCTAAGCTGTAAACCCTATAAAGCCCTAAATCATATAGGCAAAACCCTAAGAAACACAAAAAAACCCTAAGCCCTAAAACCCTAAACCTAAAAAATGCAAAGCCCTAAACCCTAAAAACTTATATAAAATTCTTAAACTAAAACCCTAAACCTGAAAAAACCCTAAACCCTAAACCTAAACCCCTAAGAAACCCTATACCCTAAACCTTAAGAAACCCTAAATCCTATAACCTATAAAAAACCCTAAACCCTTATTCCTAAACCTAACGCCCTTAGAAACCTTAAACCCTAAACCTTAAGAAATCCTAAATCCTATAAACCCTAAAATAAACCCTAAAAACACCTAAGCTCTAAATCCAAAACCCTAAACCCTAAAAAACCCAAAGAAACACTTAACCTTTAAAACCCCTAAAAAAAACCAAAAACCCTAAACCCTAAAAACCTCTAAGTTGTAAACCCTATAAAGCCCTAAATCATATATACTAAACCCTAAAAAACACAAAAAAACTCTAAGACCTAAACCCTAAACCTATTAAATCCTGAAAAACCCAAAGCCCTAAACCCTAAAAACCTAAATAAAACTCTTAACCCAAAACCCTAAACCTAAAAATCCCTAAGCACTCAACCCTAAACCCTAACATAAAACTCTATATCCTAAACCTAAATCCCTAAGAAACCCTAAATCCTAAACCTTAAGAAACCCTAAATACTACAAATCCTAAAATAAATTCTAAAATCCATTTAAAACCCCTACAAAACACTAAGCCCTAAACCCTAAACCCTAAAAAGCACTAAGAACACTTAAACCTTAAAAACCCTAAAGCTACTAAACCTAAAAAATACTAAACGCTAAACCCTATAAAGCTCTAACTCGTATATGTTAAACCCTAAAAAGCACACAAAAAAAATTGAAGCCCTAAACCATAAACCTATAAAACCCTAAAAACATTAACACAAAAAACTCAAAAGCCCTAACCCTATAAACTTGATAAAACCATTATCCTAAAACCCTAAACCTAAAAATACCCTAAACCCTAACCCCTAACCTAAAACACTAAAAGCTAAACCTAAAGCCCTATGAAACCCTAAACCCTAAACCTTAAGAAACCCTAAATCCTATAAACCCTAAAATAAATAATAAAACCCATTTAAAACCCCTATAAAACCCTAAGCTCTAAGCCCTAAATACTAAAAATCCAAAACCTTAAACCTAAAAAACACACAAAAAAACCATAAACCCGAAAACCTAGAAAACCCTAAGAAACACATAACCCTTCAAAACCCTAAAAAATCCAAAAACTCCTAAACCTAAAAAACACTAAGCTCTAAACCCTATAAATCCCTAAATCTTATATGTTAAACCCTAAAAAACACCCTAAGCCATCAACCCCAAACCTATAAAACCCTAAAAAAACCTTAACCTAAAAAACCCAAAGCCCTAAACCCTAAAAACCTAGATAAAACACTTAACCTAAAACCCGAAACCGAAAAAAACAATAATCCATAAACCCTAAACCCTAACCTAAAACCCTAAATCCTATAAATCCTAAAAACAACCCTAAAAAAATTTAAAACCCCTACAAAACCCTAAATCCTGAAAATTCGATAAGCCTAAACCTAAAAACACAAAAAAACCTAATCCCTAAACCTAAACCATAAAAAACCCTAAAAACACCCAAAAATACAAAAAAACTCTAAACCTAAAAAACTCTAAGCTCAAATCCCTATAAGGTCCTAAATTGTATATGCTAAGCCCTAAAAAAACACCAAAAAAATCATAAGCCTTAAACCCTAAACCAATAAAATCCTAAAAAACCATAAACTAAAAATCCAAAGCCCTAAACCCTAAAAACCTAGATAAAACCCTTAACCTAAAACCCTAAACCTAAAAAAATTCTAAGCCCTAAACACTAACCCCTAACCTAAAACCATAAACCTAAAAAATCCCTAAGCCCTAAACCCTAAACCCTATCCTAAAACCCTAAATTCTAAACCTTAAACCCTAAGAAACCCTAAACCCTAAACCTTATAAAATCCTAAATCTTATAAATCTTAATAACCATTTAATACCCCTACAAAATCCTAAGCTCTATGCCCTAAATCCTAAAAATATGTAAACCTTAAATCTAAAAAACTCTAAACTCAAAACTCTATAAAGCCCTAAATCGTATATGCTAAATTCTACAAAAAAAAAACGTAAGCCCTAAACCCTAAACTTGTAAAATCCTAAATAACCTTAGCCTAAAAAACCGAATCCCTAAACCCTAAAAACCTAGATAAAACCCTTAACCAAAATTCCTAAACGTAAAAAACCCCTAATCCCTAAACCCTAAACAATAACCTAAATTCCTAAATCCTAAAAATCTGTAAGCCCTAAAGCTAAAAAACACATAAATACCTAAACCCTAAAAAACCCTAAGAAACACTTAACCCTTAAAAATCCTAAAAAATTCAAAAGCCCCTAAAGCTAAAAAACACTAAGCTCTAAACCCTACAAATCCCTAAATTGTATATGCTAAACCCTAAAAAAATACAAAAAAACCCTAAACCCTAAACCTAAACTTATTAAACCCTAAATAACCTTAACCTAAAAAAACCCAAAGCCCTAAATGCTAAAAACATAGATAAAACCCATGACCTAAAACCCTAAACCTAAAAAAACCCCAAGCCGTAAACCCAAAAACCCTAACAAACCCTAAATCCTAATAAACCCTAAGAACCATTTAAAACCCCTACAAAACCCTAAGTTCTAAACCCAATATCCTAAAACTCCGTTTATATTAAACCTAAAAACATAGAGGAAACCCTAAACCTATAAAACCATAAAAAAGCTTAACCTAAGAAACCCAAAGCCCTAATCCCTAAAACCCAACCCTTAACCTAAAATCGTAAACCGAAAAACCCCTAAGACATACACCATAAACCCTAACTAAAAATCCTAAATCCTTAACCTAAAATCCTAAGAAACCCTAAACCCTAAACCTTAAGAAACCCTAAAACCCATTTAAAACCCCTACAAAGTCCTATGCTCTAAGACCTAAATCCTAAAAATCTATAACCCTAAATCTAAAAAACACAAAAAACCATAAACCCTAAACCCTTAAATACCCTAAATATTAGAACCCCTAAACGTAAAAAGCACTAAGCTCTAAACCTTATTAAGCCCTATATCATATATGATAAATCCTAAAAAACACAAAAGAAAAACCCTAAGCCCTAAACCCTAAACCTATAAACCTAGAAAAACCTTAACTCAAAAAACCCTAAAAACCTAGATATAACCCTTAACCTAAAAAAAACCTAAGCCCTAAACCCTAACCTAAAATGCTAAATCCTAAACATAAAACTCTAAGAAACCCTACACCCAAAACCTTAAGAAACTCTAAATTCTATGAACCCAATAATAAACCATAAAACCAATTTAAAACCCCTAAAAATCCCTAAGATATAAATCTTAAATCATAAAATTTTTGTACCCTACACCTAAAAACACATAAAAAAAACACTAAGCCCTAAACCCTTAACCCCATAAAATTCCGAAGAAATACATAACCCTAAAAACCCAAAATCCCTAAACCAAAAGAACTCTAACATATTAACCCTATAAGCACCAAATCGTATATGCTAAACCCTAAAAAACACACAAAAAAAATTAAGCCATAAACCCTAAAAACCATTAACCTAAAAAACCCAAAGCCCTAAATCCTAAAAACCTAGATAAACCCCTTAACCTAAAACCCTAAACCTAAAAAAAACACTAAACCCTAAAACCCTAAATAAAACACTTAACCTAAAACCATAAACCTAAAAAAACCGTAAGCCCTAAACCCTAACCTAAAACCCTAAGAAACCCTAAACCCTAAACCCTATAAACTCTAAAATAAACCCTAATAACCATTTAAAACCCCTACAAAACCCTAAGCTCTGAATCCTAAAAATCCGTAAACCCTAACCATAAAATACACAAAAAAACCCTAAGCCCTAAGAAATACTTAACCCTTAAAACTAAAAACCTCTAAATTCTAAACCCTATAAATCCCTAAATCGTATATGCCACACCCTAAAAAACACAAAAAAAACCTAACCCCTAAACCCTAAGCCTATAAAACCCTAAAAAACCTTAACCTGAAAAACCCAAAGGCCTAAATCCTAAAAAACTATATAAAACCCTTAACCTAAAACCCTAAAACTAAAAAAAAAAACTAAGCCCTAAACCCTAACCTAAAACCCTAAATCCTAAACCTAAAACCCTATGAAACCCTAAACCTTAAGAAACCCTAAACCCTTATAAAATCCTAAAAAATACAAAAACCCCTAAATCTAAAAAACTTTAAGCTCTAAACCATATAAACCCCTAAACCGTATATACTAAACCCTAAGAAACATAAAAACCCTAAGCCCTAAAATCTAAACCTATAAAATCCTAAAAACTTTTAACTTAAAAAACCAAAGCGTTAAACTCTAAAAGCCTAGAGAAAACCTTTAACCTAAAACCCTAAACCTAAAATATCCCTAAGCTCTAAACCCTAAACCCTAACCTAAAAACCTAACCTAAAACACTAAATCCTAAATCTAAAACCCTAAACCCTAAACATTAAGAAACCTTATATCCTATAAACCTTAAAATAAATTTAAAACCCCTACAAAACTCTAATCTCATAACCTTAAATCCTAAAAATCCGTAAACCCTAAACCTAAAAAATACTAACAAACCCTAAGCTCTAAACCCTAAACCCTAAGAAACACTTAACCCTTAAAAACCCTAAAAACCCTAAACCTAAAAAACTCTAAGCTTTAAACCTTATAATGCCCTAAATCCTATATGCTAAACCCTAAAATCACACGGAAGACCCTAAGCCGTAAAACCAAAACCTATAAAACTCTGAAAAACCTTAAGATAAAAAACCCAAAGTCCTAAACCGTAAAAAATCCTAAGACCTAAACCCTAAACCTAAAAAAAACCCTAACCCCTAAACATCAAACCTAACCTAAAACCCTAAATACTAAACCTTAAACCCTAAATCTTGTGAAACCCTAAATCCTATAAACCCTAATAACCATTTAATAACCCTAAAAAACCCTAAGATCTAAACCCTAAATCCTAAAACTATGTAAACCCTAAACCTAAAAAACTCTAAGATCAAAACTCTATAAAGCCCTAAATAGTATTTGCTAAACACTAAAAAATACAAAAAAAAATAATAAGCCCTAAACCCTAAACCTATAAAATCCTAAATAACCTTAACCTAAAAAACCATAAGCCCTAAGCCCTAAAAACCTAGATAAAACCCTTAAGCAAAAACCCTAAACGTAAAAAAACCCTAAGCCCTAAACCTTAAACAATAACCTAAAACCCTAAACCCTAAACCCTAAACCTAAAACCCTCAGAAACCCTAAATACTAAATTTTTAGAAACCCTAAATCCTATAAACCCTAAAATAAACCCTAAAAACCATTTAAAACCCCTACAAAACCGTAAGATCTAAACAATAAATCGTAAAAATCTGTAAACTCTAAAGCTGAAAAATACAAAAATACCCTAAACCCTAAACCCTAAGAAACACTTACTCCTAAAAAATCCTAAAAAATCAGAAATCCCTAAAGCCCTAAATCGTATACGCTAAACCCTAAAAAACACAAAAAAAACCCTAAACCCTAAACCTAAACTTATTAAACCCTATATAACCTTAACCTAGAAAAACCCAAAGCCCTAAACCCTAAAAATGAAGATAAAACACATAACCTAAAACCCTAAACCTAAAAAAAACTTAATTCGTAAACCCAAAACCCTAACCAAAAACCATAAATCCTAAACCTAAAATCCTAAGAAACCCTAAACTCTAAACCTTAAGAAACCCTAAATCCTATATACCCTAAGAACCATTTAAAGCCCCTACAAAACTCTAAGTTCTAAACCCTATATCCTAAAACTCTGTTAACACTAAACCTAAAAGCACAGAAAAAAACCCTAACCTCTGAACCCTAAAAAATCTTAACCTAAAAAACCCAAAGCCCTAATCCCTAAGACCCTAGATAAAACCCTTATCCTAAAACCCTAAACCTAAAAAACCATAAGACCTACACCATAAACCCTAACTTAAAATCTTAAATCCTAAACGTAAAACCATAAGAAACCCTAAACCCTAAACCTTGAGAAACCCTAAACCCTAAAACTTAAGAAACCCTAAATCCTATAAACCCCCCTACAAAATCCTATACTCTAAACCCTAAATCCTAAAAATCTGTAATCCTAAATCTAAAAAACACAAAAAACCATAAACCCTTAAAAACCCTAAACCCTGAACCTATAAAACCTAGAAAAAACCTTAACTTAAAAAACCCTAAAAACATAGATAAAACCCTTAACCTAAATCCCTAAACCTAAAAAATACCCAAGTACTAAACCCTAACCTAAAATGCTAAATCCTAAACATAAAACTCTAAGAAATCCTTAACCCAAAACCTTAAGAAAATGTAAATCCTATAAACCCTATAATAAACCATAAAACCCATTTAAAACCCCTACAAAACCCTAAGCTCTAAATCCTAAATCCTAAAAATCTGTAAACCTTAAAACTAAAAACACATAAAAAAAACATAATCTCTAAAACCTTAACCCTAAAAACCCCTAAGAAACACTTAACCCTAAAAATCCAAAAAACCCTAAACCTAAAAAACTCTAAGCTCTAAACCCTATAAACCCTAAATCATATATGCTAAAAAAACACAAAAAATAATTTAAGCCATAAACCCTAAAAAACCACAGCCCTAAACCCTAAAACCTAGATAAACCCCTTAACCAAAAATCCTAAACCTAAAAAAAAACCTAAACCCTAACCTTAAACCAAAAATCATAATGCTAAAGCCCTAAGAAACTCTAAACCCTAATCCTAAAGAAACCCTAAATCCTATAAACCCTAAAATAAAACCTAAACACCATTGAAAACCCCTAAAAACACTATGCTATAAACCCTAAATCCTTCAAATCAATAAACCTTAAACATAACCTAAGCCCGAAACCCTAAATCACAGAAAGCCCTAAGAAACACATAACCCTTAAAATCCCTATAAAAAAAGCCCAAAACCACTAAACCTAAAAAACTCTAAACTCTACCCCTATAGAGCCCTAAATCGTATACGCTAAACCCTAAAAAACACAAAAAAAAAACCTAAACCCTAAAAAACACAAAAAAAAAAACCTAAACCCTAAATCCTAAATATAAAACCCTAAGAAACCCTAAACCCTAGACCTTAAGAAACCCTAAATACTATAACCCCTAAAAACCATTTAAAACTCCTACTAAACCCTAAGCTCAAAACCCTAAATCCTAAAAATCGATAAACCATAAACCAAAAAAATACAAAAAAAACCCTAATCCCTAAACCCTAAACCGCAAGAATTACTTAATCCTTAAAAACCCAAAAAACAAAAAAACCCCTAAACCTAAAATACACTACGCTCTAAACCTTATAAAGCCCTAATTCGTATATGCTAAACCCTAAAAAAACAAAACGAAAACTAAGCCGTAAACCCTAAACCTATAAAACCCTAAAATACCTTAACCTAAAAAATGCAAAGCCCTAAAAAACCTATATAAAACCCTAAACCTAAAAATACCCTAAGCCCCAACCTAAAACCCTAAATCCCAAAAAAAACCTATACCCTAAACCTTAAGAAACCCTAAATCCTAAACCTAAATTCCTAAGAAACCCTATACCCTAAACATTAAGAAACCCTAAATCTTATAAACCATAAAAAACCCTAAACCCTAACCTAAAACCCTAATTTATAAATCTAACGCCCTTAGAAATCCTAAATCCTAAATCCTACAAACCCTAAAAAACACTAACATCTAAATCCTAAACCTAAAAAATAAAAATAAAAACCTAAGCCCTAAACCCTAAACCTTAAAAAAAACCTAAAAAATTCAAAAACCCAAAACCCTAAAAACCTCTAAGCTGTAAACCCTAAACCTATTAAATTCTAGAAAACCTTAACCCAATAAACCCAAAGCCCTAAAACCTAAAAACCTAATTAAAACCTTTAACCCAAAACCCTAAACCTAAAAAACCCTAAGTCCTCAACCCTAAACCCTACCCTAAAACTCTATACCCTAAACCTAAATCCCTAAGAAACCCTAAATTCTAAACCTTAAGAAACCCTTTAATCCTATAAATCCTAAAATATACCCTAATAACCATTTAAAACCCCTACAAAACCCTAAGCCCTAAACCCTAAACCCTAAAAGGCCCTAAGAAACACTAAATCCTATAAACCCTAAAACCCATTTAAAATACATACAAAACACTAAGATCTAAGCCCCAAATCCTGCAAATCTATAAACCCTAAACCTTAAAAACACAAAAAAACCATAAGCCATGAACCCTATAAACCCTAAAAAAGACTTAATCCTTAAGAGCCCTAAAAAAACACAAAACCCCCTAAACCTAAAAAACTCTAAGCTCTAAACCGTATAAAGCCCCAAATCGTGTATGCTAAATCCTACAAAATATGAAAAAACCCTAAGCCCTAAACCCTAAACCCTAAACCTATAAAACCCTAAAAACCCTTAACCTTAAAAATCCAAAGCCCCTAAACCTAAAACCCTAAGAAACCCTATACCTTAAACCTTAAGAAACCCAATATCCTATAAACCCTAAAATAAATCCTAAACACAATTTAAAGTTCCTACAAAACCCTAAGCTCTAAACCCTAAATCTTAATATTCTGTAAACCTTAAACCTAAAAAACACAAACAAAACACTAAACCCCAAACCGTAAACCCTAAAAATTCCTAACAAAAACTTAACACCTTTAAAACCCTTAAACCTATAAAGCCCTAAACCGTATATGCTAAACCCTAAAAAACATTTTAAAAAAAACCTAAGCCCTAATCCCTTAACCTATCAAACCTAAAAATCCAAAGCACTAAACTCTAAAAACCATAAACATTAAAAAAACCCTAAACCCTAACCTAAAACCCTAAATCCTACACCTAAAACCCTAAGAAACCCTAAACCCTAAATCCTAAACCTAAAACCCTAAATCCTAAACCTAAAACCCTAAGAAACCCTAAACGCTAAACCTTACGAAACCATAAATCCTAGAAACCCTAAAATAAATTCTAAAACTATTTAAAACCCCTACAAAAGCCTAAGCTCTAAACCCTAAATCCTAATAATCTGTAAACCCTAAATCTAAAAAACACAAAAAACCCCAAGTCCTAAACACTAAGAAACACTTAACCCTTTAAAACTGCTAAATCTAAAAAACTATAAGCTCTAAACCCTATAAATCTATAAATTGTATATGCTATACCCTAAAAAGCACAAAAACCCTAAGCCCTAAACCCTCAAAACACAAAAAAAAAAAACCTAAACCCTAAATCTATAAAATCCTAAAAAACTCTAATCACTACCCCTATAAAGCCCTAAATCACTAAACCTAAAAAACTCTAAAATCTACCCCTATAAAGACCTAAATCGTATACACTAAACACAAAAAAACCTAAACCCTAGACCTTAAGAAACCCTAAATCCTATAACCCCTAAAAACCATTTAAAACCCCTAGAAAATCCTATGCTCAAAACCCGAACTCCTAAAAATCCATAAACCATAAACCGAAAAAACACAAAAAAAACCCTAAGCCCTAAATCCTAAACCCCAAGAAATACTTAATCCTTAAAAATCCTAAAAACCCCTAAACCTAAAATACACTAAGCTATAAACCTTATAAAGCCCTAAATCGTATATGCTAAACCCTAAAAAAACAATAACAAAACCTAAGTCGTAAACCCTAAACCTATAAAATCCTAAAAAATCCTAACCTAAAAAATGCAATGCCCTAAACCCAAAAAGCCTATATAAAACCCTAAATCTAAAAATAACCTAAACCCTAACCTAAAACCCTAAATCCCTAAATCCCTAAAAAACCCTATACCCTAAATTTTAAGAAACCCTAAATCCCAAACCTAAATTCCTAAGAAAACCTATACCCTAAACCTTAAGAAACCCTAAATCCTATAAACCATAAAAAACCATAAATCCTAACCCAAGACCCCAATTCCTAAACCTAACGCCCTTAGATATCCTAAACCCTAAACCTTAAGAAATCCTAAATCCTACAAACCCTAAGAAACCCTAAGCTCTAAATCCTAAACCTAAAAAATAAAAAGAAAAACTTAAGCCCTAAACCCTAAACCTTAAAAAACACCTAACCCTTAAAAACCCTAAAAAATCAAAAAACCAAAAACCCTAAAAACCTCTAAGATGTATACCCTATAAAGCCCTAAACCCTAAACCTATTAAATCCTAAAAAACCTTAACCCAAAAAACCCAAAGCACTAAAACCTAAAAACCTAAATAAAACCTTTAACCCAAAACCCTAAACCTAAAAAACCCTAAGCCCTCAACCCTAAACCCTACTTTAAAACTCTATATCCTAAACCTAAATCCCTAAGAAACCCTAAATCCTAAACTTTAAGAAACCCTAAATCCTAAAAAAACTAAAAACCATTTAAACCCCCTACAAAACACTAAACTTTAAACCATAAACCCTAAAAAACCCTAAGAAACACTTAACCATTAAAAACCCTAACTAAACCCAAACACTCATAAACCTAAAAAAAACTCTAAGCTCTAAACCCTATATAGCCCTAAATCATATATGTTAAACCCTAAAAACACACAAAAAAGAACAAAGCCCTAAACCATAGACCTACTAAACCATAAAAAACCTTAACCTAAAACACCTAAAGGCGTAAAACCCAAAAACCTAGATAAAACCCTTAACCTAAAACCCTAAATCTAAAAAAATCCTAAACCCTAAACTAAAACCCTAAATCCTAAATCTCAAACCCTAAAAAACCCCAAACCCTACACCTTAAGAAACCCTAAATCCTATAAACCCTAACATAAACCCTAAAAAGCATTTAAAACACCTACAAAACCCTAAGCTATAAACCCTAAATCCTAAAAATCTTTAAACGTTAAACCTAAAAAATACTAAAAACACTAAGCCCTAAATCGTAAACCCTAGAAAACCCTAAGAAACACTTAACGCTTAAAAACCATAAGAAATGCAAAATCCCTAAATCTAAAAAAACTCTAAGCTCTAAACCCTAAAAAACCATAACAAACATTTAACCCTAAAAAACCCTAAAAACCCTAAAACCCCTAAACCTACAAAACTCTAAGCTTTAAACCTTATAATGCCCTAAATAGTATATACAAAATCCTAAAAACACAAACCCGTAAAACCTAAACCGACAAAACTCTAAAAAATACTTAAGATAAAAAATGCAAAGCCCTATAGCCTAAAAACTTATATAAAACCCTAAACTTAAAAATACCCTAAACCCTAACCTAAACCCATTAATCCCTAAATCCCTAAAAAACCCTATACCCTAAACCTTAAGAAACCCTAAATCGTAAACCTAAATTCCTAATAAATCCTATACCCTAAACCTTAAGAAACCCTAAATCCTATAAACCATAGAAAAACCTAAACCCTCACCTAAAACCCTAATTCCTAAACCTAACGCCCTTAAAAAATCCTAAACCCTAAACCTTAAGAAATCCTAAATCCTACAAACCCTAAAAAACCATAAGCCATAAACCTTAAACCTTAAAAAACACCTAGCCCTTAAAAACACTAAAAAATCCAAAAACCCAAAACCCTAAAAACCTCTAAGTTGTAAACCCTATAAAGCCCTAACCCCTAAACCTATTAAATCTTAAAAAACCTTAACCCAAAAAACCCAAAGCCCTAAAACCTAAAAACCTAAATAAAACTTTTAACCCAGAACCCTAAACCTAAAAAACCCAAAGCCCTCATCCCTAAACCCTATCCTAAAACTCTATATCCTAAACCTAAATCACTAAGAAACCCTAAATCCTAAACCTTAAGAAACTCTTTAATACTATAAATCCTAAAATATATCCTAAATACCATTTAAAATCCCTACAAAACCCTAAGCCCAAAACCCTAAACCCTAAAAAGTCCTAAGAAATACTTAACCTTAAGAAACACTCAATCCTATAAACCCTAAAAACCATTTAAAATACCTACAAAACCCTAATATCTAAAACCAAAATCCTGTAAATCTATAAACCCTAAACCTTAAAAACAAAACAAAAACCATAAGCCATAAATCCTATAAACCCTAAAAAACACTTAATCCTTAAGAACCCTAAAAAAACACAAAAACCCCTAAACCTAAAAAACTCTAAGCTCTAAACTGTATAATTCCCTAAATTGTATATGCTAAACCCTACAAAACACGAAAAAAAACCTAAGCCCTAAACCCTAAACCTATAAAACCCTAAAAATCCTTAACCTAAAAAATTCAAAGCCCCTAAACCTAAAACCCTAAGAAACCCTAAACCTTAAGAAATCCAATATCCTATAAACCCTAAAATAAATCCTAAAAACCATTTAAAGCCCCTACAAAACCCTACGCTCTAAACCCTAAATTCTAAAATTCCGTAAACCCTAAACCTAAAAAACACAAAAAAAACCTAAGCCCTAAACCCTAAAAATCCCTAAGAAAAACTTAACACCCTTAAAACCCCAAAACCCCTAAACCTATAAAGCCCTAAACCGTATATGCTAAACCCTAAAAAACATTAAAAAAAAATAAAAACTAAGCCCTAATCCCTTAACCTATAAAACCTTAAAATCTAGACCACTAAACCCTAAAAACCCTAAACATAAAAAAAACCCTAAACCCTAACCTAAAACCCTAAAATAAATTCTAAAACCATTTAAAACCCCTACAAAAGCCTAAGCTCTAAACCCTAAATCCTAATAATTTGTAAACCCTAAACATAAAAAACATAAAAAACCCTAAGTCCTAAACCCTAAGAAACAATAACCCTTTAAAACCGCTAAATCTAAAAAATGCTAAGCTCTAAACCCTATAAAGCCATATATTGTATATCCTAAACCCTAAAAAGCACAAAAACCCTAAGGTCTAAACCCTCAAAACACAAAAAAAAAACCCTAAACCCTAAATCTATAAAATCCTAAAAAACTCTAAGCTCTGCCCCTAAAAAGCCCAAAACCACTAAACCTAAAAAACTCTAAGCTCTATCCCTATAAAGCCCTAAATCGTATATGCTAAATCCTAAAAAACACAAAAAAAAAACCTAAACCCTAACCTAAAAACCTAAATCCAAAATCTAAAACCCTAAGAAACCCTAAACCCTAAACATTAAGAAACCCTAAATCCTAACCCCTAAAAACCATTTAAAACCCCTACAAAATCCTAAGCTCAAAACCCTAAATCCTAAAAATCCAATAAGCATAAACCAAAAAAACACAAAAAACAAACCCTAAACCCTAAACCTTTAACCCCAAGATTAATTAATCGTTAAAAACCCTAAAAACCCAAAAACCCCTAAACCAAAAATACACTAAGCTCTAAACCTTATAAAGCCCTAAATCTATATTCTAAACCCTAAAAAAACAAAACCAAAACCTAAGCCGTAAACCCTTAACCTATAAAACCATAAAAAACATTAACCTAAAAAATGCAAAGCCCTAAATCCTAAAAACTTATATAAAACCCTAAACCTAAAAATACCCTAAACCCTAACATAAAATCCTAAATCCCTAAAAAACCCTATACCCTAAACCTTAAGAAACCCTAAATCCTAAACCTAAATTCCTAAGAAACACTATACCCTAAACCATAAGAAACCCTAAATCCTATAAACCATAAAAATCCATAAACCCTAACCTAAAACCCTAATTCCTAAACCTAACGCCCTTAGAAATCCTAAACCCTAAACCTTAAGAAATCCTAAATACTACAAACCCTAAAAAACCCTAAGCTCTAAATCCTAAACCTAAAAAATAAAAATAAAAACCTAAGCCCTAAGCCCTAACCCTTAAAAACCATAAAAAATCCAAAAACCCAAAACCCTAAAAACCTCTAAGCTGTAAACCCTATAAAGCCCTAAACCCTAAGCCTATAAAATCGTAAAAAACCTTAACCTAAAAAACTCAAAGCCTTAAACCCTTCAAACCTAAATAAAACCCTTAACCTGAAGCCCTAAACTTAAAAAAACCCTAAGTCGTAAACCCTAAACCATAAGAAACCCTAAATCCTATAAACCATAAAAAACCATAAACCCTAACCTAAAACCCTAATTCCTAAACCTAACGCCCTTAGAAATCCCAAACCCTAAACCTTAAGAAATCCTAAATACTACAAACCCTAAAAAACCCTAAGCTCTAAATCCTAAACCTAAAAAATAAAAATAAAAACCTAAGCCCT
>JAJOOS010019703.1:0-13501 GCA_029582725.1 Solanum chiquidenum
ATTTTCAATTCTCATTTCATCGGAAAATCATATCTGGCCACACCTTCACTATTGATTTTGTTCTTCACCACCACTATATCACCTTCAATTCTTCTTCTTCTTCTTTGTCACCCAACACCAAATATCACCACCACCATTATCAATATCAATTTTTTCTTCTTCAATTACCTCTTTTAATGTTTGTCACTCGCCACCCATCACCACCAAACCCATAAAGCTGCTATTAACACCAAAACCAAAAATTGATTTAACAACCAAAAATTCTTTAACAAAGTCAAAAAATATGTATAACATGTGACATAAGAGGGGTGTTTTTAAATGGGAAAAGACATAAATTCCCCCTTGAATTTGTTCCGAAAAGTCAGTTACACACTTAAAGAATTTTTGGTTGTTAATCCACCGATGCATATGTGGAATTTTTTTGTTGATGTGGCATACACATAGATATATATAGTTAAAAAAAAAAGACATTCAAATAATTAAATGCAAAAATTTAGTAAAGAAGATTTTTTAAATAAAAAATGGCGGAATGACTTGGGAGACCCTTGTACCTGATTTCATTTGTCAATTGAACCCTTATACTCACAACTTTGTCAACTGAACCCTTATACTCACAACTTTGCCAACTGAACCCTTAAACTTACTAAAACACAATATTTTAAACACATTTGACCATTGACCGAACTTATGTGACACTAATATTACTGAGATGGAAAAATACTTGACTACACGCACCTTAAAGCGAGTGAATATATATATTTTATATTAAAAATCATTAAAAAATAATTTAAATTAAAAAAGAGAAAAAAATCAACCCATTAGCCCCCTATCCCAACCCCTCCCTCGCCTGCAACTTTCTTCTTCCTTCAGCCCCCACCCCCACCCTCTCCTTCTTCCTTGAAACGACCCACCACCTCACCCTACCCCACCCCTTTCTTCTTCTTCTTAAGACCCGCCCCCACCCCTCACCCCACCTAACCAAATCTCTTATCTCAATCATTTTAGTTTCTTTAATTTTAAAATTCAAATTTCTTCTCTATGAATTTTGGTCGATTTACACACTTCTAAAATCTGGACTTTTGAATCTTGTTTGTGAAGGATTGAAGTTTAGATAATTTTGAAATCTTGAAGAGTAATGATGTATACTGAAAAGTTGAAAAACTTCATGAAGAAGCTTGAGGAATAACAAATGGGTTTTGTGAATTTATGAAATTAATTCAAAATTATGATGAAAAATTTTTGGGTTTGTGTTTCATGTCAAATACGAAGAATTACACCAATTTGGCATGAATTTAGTGCTCAAAATTTGCAAACTTATTTTTTTATTTTTTTTATTTTTAGCTTTTAATTTCTTATGTGGCATTAAAAATGACATGGAATTCTACAAAATGACGTGGAATTCCATGTGTAAGCGGTTGTGATACACTCACACACATAGAATAAGAAAGGGGTTTAAAGTATTGTGTTTAAGCGAGTTTAAGGGTTCAATTGGCAAAGTCGTGAGTATAAGGGTCCAACTAACAAACAGACCCAAGTATAAGGGTCTCTCAGGTCATTCCGCCATAAAAAAAAAAAAAAAATCTTACCTCACTTCATCCCCTACCTAGGTACCCCAATCCCACCACCCACCCACACCCCCTTACCCCCAAAATTTTATAATTTTTTTTTAAAAAAAGTAAATTTATCCAATACCACCGAGAACCCCGACCCCCCCCCCCCGACCCCCCCACAAAAAAATTACTTTTAAAATAAATTTTTTTTTTCTTATTCTACCCCTCTCCCCTCAAAAAAGAAGTTTAAAAGAATTTTTTGTTTTTTGGGGTGGGTGGATAGTGAGGTGTGAGGCTAGAGGTATTGGGTAGAGGATGGGATAGGGTGATAAGAAAACTAATATTTAAAAAAAAAATGAAGTTCTTTTATCTTCTTAAATTGCTAAATTATTAACAGGTTTTTTAAATATTTTTTCTATTACATATGTTTATGTGTACGTCACGTCAGTAGAAAATTCTACATATATGCACATGTGGCATAAGATGAGTGTTTTTAAATACACTTAATCAAGTAGATGAGTGTTTTTAAGGTTGTCAATAGTTGGAGACTAAAGTAACAATTCACGCCAAGTTTAGAAGTGTTTTTAATACTTATCTATTTTCATATTAATTGAAAGTTTTTAGTTTTTGAAGGATTTTACCTTCTTTTATTTTCTTCTTCCTTTTCAATGCTTTCACATTAATAAAAAACACAATTGTTTATAAATGCTAATATTCCTAAAGAAATCAATATTAACAAATAATAAAAATATAAAAGGTGGATTTCTCTTTAGTATTTTTTCCAAACAAGAAGGAAAATAGTGATTTATAATTAAGTCGATCAAACATTAATTCTCTTCTTTTTCCATGAGCCAACTCTGATATAATTGTTGACTATTACTTTGTATATTGGTAAAATGAAAAATATTACTTCAATCTAAATTATGACTTTGTATGGACAGAGAATAATTAAAATAACTATTATTTGTTTACTGCTATAAATATTTTATTTTAATTTATTTTATAATTTTTCAATTCTACAATTAATGTTGAGGCAGATTAATGTTGTTTTCAGTTCTAAGTCATAATTAATTGAGATAATATCACTTATAAGTAAGACAAGTACAACTTATTCAAAATTAATAAAGAATTATTTTTCTCTTGATAATTACTACAATTTAGTGATAATTAAAGAATTATAAATTCATAAGTCAAAATGTATTAAATACGAATAAATGCTAATAAATTCTTTGGTTATTTAAAGCGGTGCCCTTAATCAATTTCGAGAGAACATATTCCTCTTCTAAAGTTTGTCTACTTAGAGAGAAAACATATTTTTTCTTTAGGAGTGTTACAATAGATGAGTTATATATATAGGCAACAAATTAGGAAAATGAAATCATTAGATTATACATTTTAGTAGCAAAGTTGTCACTCAATACAAAAATAGAATAAATATAAAGGAAAGAGGGACTTATACCATGAGTAGCCTATAAATTCTCTTCATATTTTTTAAAATCATAGTGCATAGTTGGTATTTTTTTTATATCAATTCTTACTTTAGATACATTTTTGGTCATTCATACATCAAATATGAATAATGCAAATTTTTCATCTCCTTCATTTTTAATACATTCTCGTGCATTACTTCGATGTCCTTTATGCAATGGAGCGTTTCATACTCATATGAAATTCGGGAACCATGTACGAACTACTCATCTATCAATGCCTGAGCAAAATATCATCCTACATTCTCATGTATATGCATCTAGTGTTTTCTTGACGGAAATTTGTCATCAATTCAATTTGTGGTCCCACAACATGTAAGTTTACAAAATGTTATCATACCTTCTCCAATATATGCATCTGAAACATTTTATCAAGAAAATCCGTCATCATCTCAACATGCGGCCTTAGCACATGCGAGTTCGCAAAATGCCATCCTACGTTTTCCTATATTTGCATCAAATAATTTTTTTCCAGAAAATTTATCATCAACTCAACCTTCGACCCCACAACATGTGAGTTCGCGAAGAAATGATGGTATGGTTATCTTGTCAATATCAAAATTTTATTACAATGACATGATTTTTTTTCTCTATAATCAATTTTTCATGTTATATTTATTTCTCTGGACATTATTTCCCTTTTTTGTTTTCCTTTTTATGTTTGCAAACGAAACCTGATTTTTAACTCTATTATTGTAAATGCATGTCAGGTTTGTGTTTTAAGCGATTTCTATTATCTTCGATTTTTCACTGTAGCTCCCAGCGAAATCAATGATTTGAAACAACCCAAAAATTAAAAACAAAACAGGGTAGGGATATTGTCCTGCTCTCCCCGCTATAGCATCATGTATGCCATTTTAGCGACTCCCGTTGTGGAGAAAAAATCCCGTCATAGTGGGATCACAGTAGAGAATCGGCCTAGCCATGGCGATTTCGATGATGGTAGCACATAAATTGCAAATTTCCGCAACTTCCTCTCATTTCACATTCCCTATTATCAAAGATAACTCTTGAAATCACACTGTGATCTTAATTATAACCTCAAGACTAACCCCAACAATGTATAACTAAAAACTTCACACCACTTAACATAAAATCAGTCATGAATCACACTAGAAAATTGTTCATCACATCACATTCCCGCTATCATACCAAATAGCCTTCATGGTTCTCAACCAATCCTGACTGTCCTGTAATTGGAGTTTTTTCACTGTCATAATTTATTTTGTCTCATTACCAATGGAAAGCACATACCCAAAATTTCAGACAAAATTTCAATTGAGCTTTATAGCAATTTTACAACTTACTCACTACACATAATCAATCTATGACATTTTTCATATTACAGTTTCACAATCATACAAACAATTACACTTCACATATTTGTAGTTATCCAGGAAATACAATGCACATAACTACAATTTCAAGCTTCACCACTAAATCAAATCACGATCATTACCTTTTATTGGCATCATGTTTTAGCTGATCATTCATGCATTTACATAGCTTGTAAGACTAGCTGCCAATTGAAACCTTTTCGATTCCAATTTTCCTTGTTGTGTTGTTTCAGCCGTAGACAACGATATTCAATTACTCCATCGAGATACCAATTAGAATCAAGAGATACTGATTAGAATTAACCTACAAGCAAGCAACATACCACACGAAAGGAATGAAAGAAGTTGAACAAATGTTAGATTCTTGAAGATTAGATGTGGATGGTAGACTTGGTAAAATTTCCTCGACTTATTTTTCAGAATTTGAGTTCGATCGCTAGGTCACTATCATATTCTATTTTATCTTTATTTGACCCCAAGAATGGATTGGATAGAAATGACATTCTTGTTAAAGCCCTTTGTATTGATTTATCTATAGGACTCTATTCGACATTTCGACATTTGCTCTAATACTGAGATATCAGTAACCTAAGCTCTGATATCAAATTTTCATGAACCAAACTCCACGACCGTGCAGACACCTAAATAAGAGAACACTACCACCCAATTTAAGCCAATGATATTCATATTACTTGCAAAATCCCCTGCGACTTTTGTGTGAGATTTAGTTTTGTTAGGCTTGTGTCTTAAGAGCACAACTATGCTCCCTAAATACACCTAACTCTCAATAGTCATTGCCCATTCAATAATTTCTACTAAGAGTTGTCAATGATTCTGTGCCGACGGTTAATTTATAAAATTTATACCATATTAATTTTTGATTTTTCTATTTTGTAAAACTAAAATTGGACTTTTTGAAACCATCTCAGTGTTCTTGGTTTCTTTTTGGAATCAGTTCAGTTTGATTAATATTCAGTACCTTTTGAAATATATAATATGAGAGTCATAACTAGAATTTATAACACATATGCATTGATTTTTGGCAAAGAATCTCTATACCTTTTTATTGTTGAAAAGGTGATAAAAAAAAACATGAAAAACGGCTAGAAAAGAGATCCATTTCACTATGCTATAATAATGTAAATCAAATTAAGCAAAGATAAGAAATCTAAATCACACAAGAATTAAGATATCAATCAAGCTGAGACTCAAGAGCTTAATTAGATTAAGTAGCCAATAAGAGAAATCTAAATTGTACGAGAGAAAATGTATACTATACCTTTCAGCTTGCTACTCAAGATCGTTGGAATACCTCATGGTTCAATAATATAATTTTGCTTTTTTAGTTATTTAAAAGTTATAAAATATAGTTAATTTGTACCTCTTGATTACTTCAACTCTATTGCATTGTTGATATATAAAACATGCTAGATATTTTTTATGAGTCTATTTAATCGTTCTTAAAAGTTTAAAGCAATTTCTACATTTTCATTAAAATACTAAAATTTTGACTAAATTTCAAAAAAGTGATAGAGACGAAGAATATGAAGTTTGATTTGACATTGGAGCTCCAGAGAATACTCAAAATTGATGTAGGTCCTTAACCCGTTGTTGCTCTACTTGTTTATCTTTTTAATTTGATATTTGGTTAAAGGACAATTTGGTGTACTAATTTTTTGCTATGTGTGAGATCCGAAGAAGAATCAGACCACAAGGATCTAGCAAGAGTAGTAACAACAATCTCTTCTGAAAATGCAAGTTGATAAATGTTTTGTTGCTATTTGGTTGGTTTGGTTTAAATGAATCTTGGTTATGTTTCTATAAGATGTATGTTTTTTTCCAAAATAAAAACTTTTCTTTATCTTCTAGCGTTTAAAGTAATTAGTTTTTATACATATGCCTCGCACGTGTACTACCTATCAATTTTTTTTATATTTGATATTTGGGAAATTTAGTGCAAATGTTCTCTAAATATGTTATTTTAGGTGTATAATTTTTCTTTTCTTTCTAGTTATTTATGTCAAAAGTAACTGGTTTCTATGCATGTGTATCACCTATATATTTATCAAATATCACAAAAATAATGACTTTTGATAGAAAGTATATTTAAAAAAGAAAAGGAAAAGACTCAAATAGGACATCGAACTTTGAGAAAAAGTCCATCTATGTCATCCGTTATAAGTTTGGCTCATCTATGCCATTTTTCGTTTGAGAAAAAGGTTCATCCATGCTATTTGTATACTTGAAGTATGTTCGATTTTGCAAAATCATTTTTTACATGTGGTCAATTATGATTCAGCCATGTATTAATTAAATCTTTTTTTTAAAAAGGGAATGCTATTAAACTTTGAGAAAAGGCTCATCTATATCATTCGTTAAAAGTTCGGATCACCTATGTCATTTCTGTTAACAAATAATGACATGGATGAGCCTTTTGTCAAACAAAAATGGCATAGATGAGCCAAACTTTTAACTGATGACATAGATGAGCATTTTCTCAAAGTTCGATGACATATGTAAGTCTTTTCCTTAAAAAAATGCCACTTTTTTTTTTTTTTTAAAAAACAATAATTACATAGTCATATAAGTAATTTTTGAATTTAGTAGGATCCATTCTATTCGGTACAGGATAACAGCAATGATCAAATTGTTGTAAATCACTAATGAAACAAAAAATCATAAAGAGTAATTACTTTGAAGCTTAAATTTGTAAGTCCTTCATGTTAAATATAAATGACTAAGAGAGGAGTTCTATATAGTTATTTAAGGAGGGCACTTGATCGACATAAAGAGATAACGTAATCTTTTGTATAGTACATCGTCTTAGAGAAAAAATGAAATATTTTCTTAAAGTTTTTGACTTAAAGAGAAAACATAAAAAAATATTCTGAAGTCTGTTGGACCAACGAGTTAGGAAATAAAATAACTATATTTCCAATTTAATTTGTTAGCAAAGTAGTCACTCATTGCAATATTTTTATGAACTTACCATTGCAAAAATGAAAGACACATAAAAGAATCGGTTATACCATAAGCACCTATAAGTTCTCTTCATATTTTACAAAGTTATATTGCATAGTTGATACTTCTCTCTACCATTTCTTACTTTAGAGAATTTTTTTTGTCATTTATACTTTAAATATACATAATGCAAACTTGTTTCCATCATTTTAAATAAATTCTCTTGTACTAATTCGCTGCCCTTCATGCTTCATACTCATTTGAAATTCATGAATATGTACAAATCAATTCATTATCATCTGGGCAAAATTTCATCCTTCATATATTCATGTATATGCATTCGGTACGTATTTTTGTCAACTACATCTTTGAATCATAACCATATGATAAGAAGGTTCAGAGCACCATCAATCAATAGACAACAAATGGCAAGAAGAAGCATAGTTATAGTGATAAGAAGGGAAAAACATCAATAATGGATAGGCAACAAACGGAAAGAAAAAATGGAGTTGGAGTTTCAAATACAAATGAGATTGTTGTTGATTGTACCTGTCATGTTTTTTTGATATATTTTGTAAGTTTATTTTTAATGATTTTTAAATATGTCATTCTACTGTATATGTTTCTCTATTATTAAAAGGTATTCTTCTTATATTTAAAGTAACTAATGCACATATTTTGTATGTGTATCATCTATTTATTAATTATAACTAATTTTTATGTATGTGCTCCACATATATATCACCTATTAATTTTTGTATATTTGGTAATAGTAAATTAATTTAAATGAGCTTTAAAAATGTTGATACATGATATATGTATTTTGTATTATAAAAATATATGTTCTTCCGATGTTTATATAACTAGTGCACGTGTTATGAATTTAATTTGATTTTTTTGGACACCGTTATTTAATTTGTACTCAATTTTTGAATATATTTTTTTCACATTTATCTACTTTATAATAAATTTAGACATGCGATATCTGAAAGCCAAATAAATATGGTGAATGAACTTTGAGTAATACGCATTAAATAAAGATAAATGAAAACAAATTCTCCCATAATTTTCATTACCTTCTCATCTGTTATTTCAATTCCTTTATGCTATGGAGCGTTTTGTACTCATATGGAATTCATTAATCTTGTACGAACTACTCTTCCATTATTGTTCGAGAAAAAATATATCATACATTCGCACGTATATGCATCCAATGCCTTTTTAATTAAAAATCTACCATTAGCTTAACCTACGAACCCACAACATGTGAGTTTACAAAATGCTAATTTACACTCTTCAGTATATGCATCTTAATTGCTTTTTACAAGGAAATCAACTCAACATGCGAGTTCACAAAATGTCATCATGCGAGTTCACAAAATGTCATCATGCGTTCTCCTATATTTACATCCAAAATAGTTTTTTCAAAAAATTCTCTATCAACTCAACCTTTGGCCCCACAATATGCGAGTTCGTGAAAAAATAATTGTGTGATTATCTGGCCAATATTATCATAACCACCCGATAAGAAATTACAGAGCACTACTAACCGATTGACAACAAATGGCTAGAAGAAAGAGTGATGTAGTGATAAGCAGGGGGAGCACCACTAATGAATATTCTACAAAAGAATAGAAGAAACGAAGTTGGAGATTCAAATACAAATGAGATTATTGTTGATTGTACTAATGAAATGAAGATACGAATTTTGCACGTGTATCACCCTATCATTTTTTTTTGATATATTTTGTAAGTTTAGTTTAAATGAGTTTTAAATATGTCATTCTACGTATATGATTCTCTATAATTAAAAGGTATTTCTATTATATTTAAAGTAACTAATGCATGTATTTTGTATGTGTATCACTTAAATATTTATTATAACACATTTTTATGTACGCGTTCCACGCATATACCATTTTTTAATTTTTATATATTTAGTAATAGTAAGTTTAGTTTAATTTAGCTTTAAATATGTTGATATATTATATAAGATATATGTTTTTTCTATTATAAAAATATATGTTCTTCCTATGTTTTATATAACTAATGCACGTGTTAAGCATGTAATTTGAGTTTTTGGACATCATTATTTAATTTGTATTCAATTTTTAAATATTACCCCATATTTATCCACTTCGTAATAACTTTAGACATGTGATATCTGAAAGCCAAACAAAAATTGTAAATGAACTTTGGGAAATACGCAGTAAATAACGATTACTGACAACAAATTCTTTAGTTATGCAAGGAGTACACTTGATCAATTTCGAGAGAGAATATATTCTTCTTCTAAAATTTGTGACTTAGAGAAAAAAAAAAAAAATTTTTAGACGCGTGTTGCAATAAATAAGTTAAATATAGGCAACAAATTAGGCAAAAGAAATCATTACATTACAAAATTATAGTGCATTATCGGTATTTTCCTCCATACAATTTCTTACTTAGGAGAATTTATTTGTCATTCACACTCCAAACATGAGTAATACAAATTTTCTCTCTCATTTTCATTACCTTCTAATATGTTACTTCGATGTCCTTTATATATGATATGGAGCGTTTCGTAGCCATATGAAATTCATGAATCATGTACGAACTACTCATCCATTATTTTTTGAGTATATGCTTTGAATACTTTTTTTTATTGATAATCTGCCATTAGCTCAATCTGTGGCCCCACAATATGCGAGTTCACGAAGAAATGATGGCGTGATTATCTGTCCAACATCGTCGCCGAATCATAACCACTCGATATAAATGACAGAACACCAATAATTGATATACAATAAATGACTAGAAAAAAATAGAGTTGTACGATAAGCAGGGACGGAGCAACGCCAATGTAAATGTTACAAATGTAAAGAATAAACTATTGGAGATTCAAATAAAAATGAGATTGTTGCTGATTATACCAATGAAAAGAACATACAAAATTTACACGTGTATCACCTACCATGATTTGTTTCTTTTTTAGTATATTTTGTAAGTTTGGTTTAAATGAGTTTCAAATATGTCATTTTATGGTATATATATTTCTATTATTGTCACTCTCCGAGCCTACACCCTGGGCGGGACTGGAACTCGAGAACCATTATTGGCCTCAAGCGAACTTTTGGCCTGGCTTAACTCTTAGCGGAAGACTTAAATAACATGAAACAGTCTTAAAAGATAAACTCATGCAATAAACTTAGAATGTCTTAAAATAAACATTCAACTGGACAAAAAGGCAACTCAAGTCTTAGAACAAAACAATTGAAATGAACAAGACACATGAACCACTGTCTATCTATCTATGAAGCCTCTAAATACTATGAGGAATGTCGGGACAAGACCCCCGATCATCCTAACAACTAAAATAACAGAAACATAACAAAGAGATCCTCCGGAAGCAAGAAGACTCACCAACAACTTTGGAGCTCAACTAGACCAACGAAGCGCTAGATGCTAATCCTGGTTACCTGTATTTTTCATCATAAAAGATGCAGGCCAAATGATGTCAGTACATGGAATGTAGAGCATGCGAGGAGAAATCTAAACAAGACATAAGCTTGAACTAGAACTGAAATGAACACTTACCTCATCTCAACTCAACTCAGAGATACTAACTCATTTCAGTATAAAGTAGCAGTAAAGCTAGAGCTTTCAAAATGGGTTGACCCAACCCAACCCAACCCTAACGGGCTAGAGAGTTAAATGGGTTGGGATGGGCTGACCCTTTTAATTAAAGGGCCTATAAAATAGCAGCCCAACCCAACCTTAAGCAGGCCACGGGTTGGGACGGGTTGGCCCTTCAACAAAAAAAGGACAACATTTTCCTCTCAGAAAGAATACGAACGTTGATGTCCGATGAACACGACATCAATACATACATAGATTCATTCATGAATTACACATACTTCAGTGAATATTTACAAAATAAATACATAATAGCCAAGATACAACATTCATAAGATTTATCCAAACAAAAATCATTACATGATCAGTATTTTCATAAAAAAGACAATAAAGGAGAAGCAAAAAATTTGGCATAAAAACTAAAGTAAAAGAGGTCAAAGATTCATAGTTATAATGGAGTAATGGACTTCGGCTAATAAGAAAATTCAGTGTCCTATTGACCCTAAAATGTAAAAGTTATGTAAAAAATATAGTCTTGATTTTATATTAATATTTTAAAAATATTTATTGACAAAATCTTAACAAGTAAAACACTACTTAAAATATATATAATAAATATTTTTAAAATTCACAGTACGCGGCTGGCCTCTGAGGCTTGCGAGTTGGGCCTACGAGGCAAGTGGGGCAAATGAGACTGGGCTAAAAAGCCTCGTTCCTAAATGGGCCGAAAAAATTGAGCCCAACCCCATTTAATTCAAGAATTAGGTTGGGTCGGCCTAGCGAGCAAAACCCATTTTGACGGCTCTAAGTAAAGCATGCAATATAAAGAAAATATTTGAAAACAGTAGATAACAACTTCATGTATTTAAAAATACGATATACTCTGATTGTATGCAAGGATACAATATAACTTTGTGTATATAAGAATACAAAATATCTTTGTGGGAGTTTCTCTACCCAACAACCATCACTATGGGCTATGTGATCGTCTGACCCACGTTGCCAGAGCCGTCATATACCTTGCCGGGGTATAGAACCTACTACTAAGTGGATCCACTAGTCTATGCTAAAAACATTAAGGAATCATCTGAAAAGTATGACCCTTTTCTACTTACGTTGGCTACATGGTTTATGGGGGCTGTGAGTTGTATGAACTCTCCCCCATATTGTTGCTCAATACTACTCCCAAAATATACTTATCTCATTATGTTTTAAAGAAAAAATTTCCTCTTTCTGTGGTTTGAGATTATTACTCAAAAACTAGCTCTTTGTGATTTGAGATTATTACTCAAAATATATCTCTTAAAAGAGATGGAACTCAACTGCTCATGAAAAATCTTTTGAAAATTGGTGTTTCCCCTCTTACTTAAATGTGAAAACATTTACTCTTGGGAATACTTAGTTCCCGTATATCATTTTTAAGAAAATGAATACAACTCTACTCTTCCTCAAACTCCGTGATCAAGTCATTTAAACAAGTTTAAAAGATTGAAAAATAGCTTATTAAAATGACTCAGATGAACTCTCAAAACTTGACTCTTAGCTCTACCTTGAATTTGAATTATGAATTCAAGGTTATGATCTCATGTTATGGATGTTCTCTCGATGGTTAGACGTACCTTAGAGTGTAGAAATCAACTAGAAAACATGAGTACGATTTGAGAGAAGTCATACAGAAAGAAGTGGGAAAGGGTAGAGGACTTGACGACCCTGACGTACTGAGTGGCACAGGGCGGCAGACCCTGAACTATAGAACCTGGGTTGGGGACCACTGAGTGGCGCGGTGCCCCAAAGCCAAAACTACAGAACCTGATATGGGGCGCACTGAGTGGCGCGGCTTCCCACCCTTTTTCTCAGAAAACTGGATGAATTTTCTTACTCATTTTTTTACCCTAATTCGGCTAGAATCAAATGATTTTTTCCCAATCACTTAGAATTGAATACCCAACAATAATACACAAGAATCTATTCAAAAACAACCTTAATACTCATACAATTATCTCAAGAACTCATCAAAACCTCAACAATCAAGATTATGAAAGAAACTTCAATAAAACTCATCAAGAACTCAAATTCTTTACTTTCATGAACGAAATTACACTGAATTAATCATGATTGGCTGTAACGACCCAAACCGTCGTTATTTAGGAAAATCAAAACTTTGAAAAAAATACTAGGCCACTATCCCGCTAGGGCGGGACATATGCCACTAGGGCAGATGCGCCACGGCGGGGTAAGCTGGCGCAAAAGCGGGATAGGTGAGACAAAATGTAAATAATACGAAATCTTATTTCTCCTTCTTCATAAAATACCTAATTTAGACATAAACCACCCTAGAAACCCCAAAAGCTAGCTCTAAGCTTGGGAAAGAAGGAGAGAGAGATTTCTAGCATAATGAGGTTAACGAATTACGGATTTTCGATCAAGATCACCATCACGAAGCCCAAAAATAAGAATCAAAACCAAAACCCCGTGCAACTGCTTGGCGCCCAGATAGGCTAGGTTTTATTAATTGAGTAGTTATAAATCTGTGCTCACTGCGTAATATAAT
>JAJOOS010019704.1:0-16959 GCA_029582725.1 Solanum chiquidenum
TGTAGGATTTAAATAACCACAAGGACCATGCATCATATGTTTTTTAACAAGTTTATGTAAGTAAGGATTTTCATTTATATCAGGAAGCTCAGCAGAAACAACTTGATCATATGATTCGGGAGTAATTAATTTGATTTCATCATTAAGAATTAGAAGAAAATGAGCATGTGGAAGGCCTCGTTTTTGAAACTCAATAGTGTACATAAAGGCAACAACTTTTCCAAATATGTTTTTTTAATATATCTGTTTTTAGCTCTTCAACTTTTGCTTTGAATACTCGACAAATCAAATCAGGTCTATTTTGAGCTTCATCCGTTGACAGTAAATATTCTTCTATTTCTGGCCAAGCAGGATTACAAGTCATAGTCAAAAATATATTAGGTTTTCCAAAATACTGAACTAACATAATAACATCCATATAACATTGACGCATATCTCTAGGACCTCCTGTAAAGCTTACAGGAAGAAACGTTTGTTTTCCTACTTTTGAAGCATCTCTGTCACCATGTCTATGAATATCAATAAGCCCTTGTAATGGATCAGTTCGGGATAAATCATGATTACATGAGACAAAATCCAGTCTTTGAGTTTCAGTTTTTATGAACTCGTCAACTGAGTATTGTTGGAAAAATCTTCCTGAATGTAATACTCCATTTATTTTATTATCTCTCATTTGAAATTTATAACAATAGTATTCACCACAAGAGATGTCGTCTCTTTTTCGTTTTCCTTTTTGTAGTACTTTAGCTTCTATATTAAGCAGTCCCTCAATAGAAAACATATTTGATAAACTTGGAAGTTGTTCATTTTCACATTGAGATCGATATTTTTTCTTGCAAGTCTGTTCAACTCTTTTAATTCCGCAATGCCAACCATTTTGACCATAGGGAAATAACAATGTATACTGTAAGGGATCATAGCAACCATAGTAATAATTGACTAATTGATTGGTGTTGCTACAAAGATAAATTTGAATATGTGGTGTAGAGCTACTATTGTTTGGTTGTTGGTCTAACCATATTGCCGCCACTTCTGAGACTGTCGGTAGGTTATAAAGTTGTTGATTCAATGTAGAGTCACAGTTGAGTGCAATATACAAGTTTGATAGTTTCGGAACTTGCATTAGAGATTTGAGGAAGATACAGTAAGGATTTATCTTTAATATATTCATTAATTTTTTAACAAGTGATTGATCAGCATTACTGGAAGAAGCCATACGATTCAACATTTCAGTATCATCATCATAAATATATAATTGTAGATTTCTTGGTTGTTGATTTGAAGGTAATAAATCATCAATGAAATGATACATTTTTCCTTGAAATCTAAAGGTGTATATACCATGGTATCTTTTTCCTAGCTCTTTGTCATATTTACTCCAAGAGAAGTAAATGCAAACATGTTATTGTACATTCTAATGTAGGTACGAAAATGTTTGCATTCAGCAGTGTCTCCTAACAAGAGATTTAGTAATTCTGTAGGCATTTCATGTGATGCCAATTTAACGGTGCCATTACTGCAGCAAAATCCTGCTGATTCATATTGAAATCTTTTTGCCGCACAGTATTCACAAGAAGGCATTTTCTTTAAAATGCTTGGATTGTTGGGGAGTTGTTTTATATTGCAACAATATATACTTCTTAACCTATTACCTGTGCAAATTAATCGCAAGGGAGTGGGGTATAAGCTAGAAGGAGAGCTAAGGTGGAGGAACATCTAAGCAAGCAAGATAACTATAAGTTTTTAGTAAGACGAACCATTGTTTTTGTCAGTGATTGCCTTTGGATCATATTGTTGAAGGGCAAGTGATGTAGAACCTAAAGTCAAGATGATTTGAATGAAAATAGAATAAGATTTCTCTTAAATCCTCACTTTTGTGTAAATAGGAAAAAGGAATAGACAAACCTTTGGTAGTCACAGTGATTGCTATTGGGCTGTGTTGTTTAACGGGTGCAGCCGACGTCGAGCCTATTGTAGAAACAGTTGTAATCGGGACATTAAAAAAAATTCTCCAGAAAAGTGAATATGAACAGCATTTTACCGTGACGTACCTACTTCGAAGATGGATAGGCAACCAATTATATCTTTTGCTTTACCCGATACAACTGCATAAGTATCAATATGAGAGGTGTCACCCAGAGCACAAAGAACGGTGTAATAACCATCAGTAAATCACAACTACACTTAGTCAGAGATAAAGTATCATGTAGTTATGCAATATATTAAGTAAACCTGTTTCAGGGTGAGGCGGTATATCTCTAATAATAACACCTTTTTGTCCAGTGAATTGAAGCTGAACATTAGGTAGTGGAGTAGGGGAACGATCGAGGAGATTATTATTGCTCAATTGTTGATATCTTATTCGTCGTTGCAAAAGAAGTGCTTCTTTTTTATCCGATGAAAGTTGTTTATATATATTGCGTCGCCTATTATTAATAATGCTAGCTCTATCCGTTGAATATTGGCGTGCCTTTTGTTGTGAGGATGACACTGGAGGGATGACTTTTTTATCCATCAACAGACCTATAACAAGAAACATATGTAATTAGGCCAACAAATTCGGATTGTAAAATAAGAAGAATATTGTATTAGATAATTAGAGAATGTAAAGAAACTTGCGAGAGCAATATCACGACATAATAGTAGATTAACAATTTTGATTCAGTCGTGTTAAACATTATATTTGCAGATTTTAATGGGAAAATGATTCTTAGCTGTTTGTTTCAACATAAATGACTTAAGTTGACCTGACACATATATTGAAAAGCTCAAAATCAAAATATAGTATGCACACTCATGGGGTTTGTTAGTCTTACAGATTTGGACAAGATTTAATTATCTTTGAATGACCTAAATTGGTCAACCTTGAGAAGCTGACCTTTAGGTATAATAGGGAGATAGATTCATCACTTTTTCCTACCGTGTCTTGTTTACTTTAATAACCTTTTGAAAAAATAATGCTAGAGTTGGTAAAGTTCTTTTGTTTGATGTCAAACAGACACAATAAATGATAAGATACTCCCATTTAACTATGGAGGTTTCAGAGCAGAGATGAAGTTTGTGTTGCAACAGTTGCTTGAGTTTTTGGTTCTTTTGGCAATACTCTAATTAGCAATTGACAAAGGCAATGATCCCTTCACTTCATCTCTAATCTTATATAGTAGTGCGTTAGCAAATAAATTGTTACCTAAGAGGAAAACTTTACCAGTGTTAGCAAGAACAAAATGTGTACTACCAATAATAATTTTGCTTACCAAATCCAATTTCATGTAGCATTGGTTTTCAAGTGATAATGCTTTGTTTTGCCTTTAAGGTTATTCAAATTTTATGAGAGTGTTCCTCCTCTATCTTAGGTTCATTTTTCTTATAACCTTTGGTATCCTCTGAAAAAGACAGAAATTTTGAAGTACGTATAATATGTATAAGAAATACTAAGATTTTTTAGAATTTGAATTTAATAAATCCTTACCTTCTCTGTTTTGGCAATGAAGAATTTTTTGGCAGCATAATGTTTATATTATATTCATCATTCACATCCTAATCTATTAAACTACTTCCCATTTATGGTAATTAGAGAGCAACACGACATAGAGCCTAGAGGTTGATGACCAAAGACTTGTGCATACGGTAAATGTACTACACTAAAATTTTATCCCACAAAAGGTTTGATAAATTGTCCGCAATTTCAACTGTGAAAGTTTATTATCAACTGCAGAATTACAGAAAGTAAAAAATTTACTGAAAACCCTCAAAGAAAGACCAATTTAACAGTTGTTAAACTTGTAATTCAGTTTAAGAACTGTTATAACTTCAACTTATGAATCTTACTAATTTCTGAGCAAATGGGTACACAAATCTTACTTGAGCTATTGATCTGGACCATAAAAAAAATGTAAGACCCTTCAATTACTCAACAATATTTTAAACTCGCGAGTGGAAAATAAAAAATGCTACTTGGATTCAATGTGAAAACTCAATACCCATAGAAAAACCCAAAATCTTGCAAAAAATAATAAAAATGTAGTTTATTTTGTCAAAAAAAGGAACTATAACAAGAGATCAAATCCTAAATATAAAGCCCTAAAATTCAACCAGATTAAGTGTGTTTCACTGCAAAACGCAGTATTTAAAAGATCATAATTGATGAACAAATGAAGAAAATGTGGGTTTATTATTGATGAACATCATTTATTAATCAAAAAGTTCATTTTAAATATCCTAAAATACAAAAAATGCATCAAATATCAGGAAAAGAAAAGTCCAAGTTACTACTAATGAAATCCAGCAGAGAAACAATATCGAGTAGAAGTGGAAAAAGAGAACTCACAAAGTATAGGTAGATCAGATAGATGGGCTGAAATAGAAAGCTTGAACAAAATCTTCAGCAAGGTCGACCAAAAAGACTAATGGGAAAGAGGAAATCCCAAATTCGAAGAAGAAAATGAGGAATTAACAAAGGAGAAATCGATGTTGAAGTCGTAATGGTTGTTAATGTTGTGAAACCCTCTAAATTCAGATAAGAAAAAGCACCGCTTGGAGAAGCAGAGAAAGGAAAAGACAAATGTACCCTTTGAGAAAGCATGACGACGAAGACCAGCTTGTAATTAATAGATAATATGGAGTATTTAAGTCATTTATAGTATAGTAATTAATATATAATATGTAGTATTTAAGTGGAAGGTGGTGGGGCCCACTTATATATTTTATAAATATATTGGATATTAGTAGTGATTTATAGTACAATAATTAATAATTAATATATAATATGTAGTATTAAAGTGGAAGGTGGTGGGGCCCACTTATATATTTTATAAATATATTGGACATTAGTAGTGATCTTATTGGAACATTGGTAGTTATTCCTAGACTCTTCTATAATATAGTAATTTAGTCAAACGTTTTATTTATTCTTCAATTAATTCAAAATAGTTCACATGCTCAAATTAATCAAATTGGTTCGAATTATTTAAAAATAAATAAATTCTAATTAATGTAATTTTGTTAAAATTTTATTTACTTATAATTTATTTCAAATGTTTCAATTAATGTTCCTTTTTCTTATAAAAATAAATAAAAAAAATTGTTCTTTGTTTAACTATTATTTCAAGTTAATATTGAAAAGGGAAAAGACATAAAATTCCCCCTGAACTTGGCACGAAAACTCACTTTAGTACTTAAACTACACGGGTGTTTATATACCCCCCTTAACATCTTTTAAGTGATTAAAGCACCCCCCAAGGGATGATGTGGCAGAGAGAGTGAGTGCACTTTCCTGAAAGTGCGTGAAAAAGAGAGAAAAAAACTGAATTTTTAAAGCCCTACACATGGCTTTTTTTTATTGGTCAATATATAACAAATTATTTAAATAGCTTTTTTTATATATATTAAATTTTTAAAATATGTAAATTTTCTTATTAAGAGGTAAATGAAATTAGTGGGTCCCCTTTTTATTCTGTTTAATTTTTTTAATTTTTATTTTGTTGTCTTCTTCAATACACATTTTTCTCCATTGAAACATCTCTTCTTCCATCTTCTTCCCCATCTCTATCCATTATTTTCATTTCACTAATCTTTTACTAATCCGTAAAATTCAATAGCAATGCCATTATATTGACGTCGATTTCACTCTATTATTTGTATCGATTTGGCAAATGTAAACTTTTTTAAATTTTGAGCGACCCATTTTGATTTCTAGATCATTCAAACATTTCTCATAAAATTTATATTTTTTTTGGATCAACTTTCTTATGCAATCTTCATTTCTTATTTGAGTTGTCAAGAAAAAATTGGCTTTCAAAAAAATCCATTCTCCAAGAGGGTAAATTCGTTGGGAGGGTTCGAAGAAGATAATGTGAATTTCTTCTTTAAAGTGACTTAAAAAATTGTTGAATAGTGAAGAAGAAGAAAAGAAAGTATTGAAGGTTGGAATAATGGTGAACAACAAGGAAGAAGAAAGAGAGGGAGTGGGGGTGGGGGTGGGGGTATGCATTTATAAATTAATCAATTGATATAATTAATTTTAAAAAGTGTTTAAGAAAAAATATTGAATAAGTAAAAAATAAATAAAGATTAATGACATGGTGCCTACATGGTTATGATGTCGCGCTTACGTGGCTATGATGTGGCGGGTGAGAGTGGTGTTATAGTCTCAGTGTGGAAAAAAAATCACTTCAAAGATTTAAAGGGGGTATTTAAACGCCCGTGTAGTTTAAGTACTAAAGTAAGTTATCCGACCAAGTTCAGGGTTTTTTTTTATGTCTTTTCCCTATTGAAAAAGATATTTTTATAATCATCTTCCTAAATAATAGTCAAAATATATTTTAGTCAAGTCGTAGGATAATCGCGTGTTAGTGGACGCTTCAAATGCCTTAAAAACCTTCTTGAAGCGTAAATAAGAACTTCTTACCCGTTTTCTCTAAAAAATTTAAAGGTTTATCTGTTAAAGCCTTTTTAAATTAAGTTTTCTTAATTTCTTTAAAAAATTAAGTGGTGACTTTTTTCTAAGTATTTTTCTCAAATTGTTTTATACTTCGAACATTTCAAAAAATGACTTTTCAAAAAATAGGAACTTTACGGCATAACACCAATGGCGACTCCGCTGGGGATTAATTAAGTTCTAATCATAAGATTTGACTATTTGATTAGTTGTTGTAATTGCTGAATTGCTTATTTGTGCTAAACTTGTTTAAATTTTTTATAATTGTCATTGCATTTCATGGCATGTTCTCTCGTATGTATAGTATATTAAAGGACGATTTTGCGAAATCGCAGCCAGACTTTTTTATACTCAACCCTTTTCAGAATAATCGACAATTTATTGGTTCGTCATGCGTCCAATGGTTGTCGTGAGTTCCAACCTAAGTTGTCCACTTGGGTTTCCGGTCTTTCAAAAGCCACTCTTAGTCAACTAGCATAGAGCGGAACCAAATCTCGACTTTTAGAGCATTGTGAACTAAGTTGACCCAACACCCAAGGCGTGTTGGGTACATTAGAAGCCACCTTGTGTCGATTTGACCCACTGATCAATAAAAGACAGTCATGCTTATGTGTTTAAATTTGAAAGATGTATACGTCATTTGACAAAACATTGTCTCTTGGGGTTGGGAGTTTAATAATTTGTTAGAGTCGAAAAAGGATCAAGTTATCGCTTCACCCAAAAACGTGGATAGCCGGAGATGACAAGAAATAAAAAAGAAATACCATCCATGGAAGCATAGTTTAGGATTGTACTCCTGCGCGGGACTGATTATTTGTATCTTATTTCCCCTATTATGTATTCCCATTTAGTTTATTCATAAAACTTGTATAAATTTGGGTTTTGGGAGCAATGAAATGTTTCAAACGATGTATACATCCTTCAAATCTCGTTAGGCTTACCCTTAGCACAAAAGGGTCACATATTTGTTTAGACCGCACAATATCTATTTTTGTATTATAACTGCTTGTGTGGATATGTTGTTTTATTTGAAGATGTTCTAGCCTACTCATTCTCGGGAAAAATATATTTTCTAGAACTTTTTTAAGCACAAATATCAAGTCTCTATCAAAAGTGCGCCCAAATACTCTTCGAGTCTTTAAGTTTCCCAATAAAATTTGAACTTCATTTTTTAAAAATTACTCTCATATCAGAAAAAGATTCATCGTCTCAAATTGAAAGAGAGTCAAGTTGGTCAAACTACGTAGAACCTGAATTTTCCCTCGTGAAATATGTAGGCAACCTTTCAAGGCTCGGTCCCCATATTTGAAAAATTATGTATTTTACAAAGAAATTAGAGTTACACCTCAATCAAAATCAGAATTATGATACAATCGACTTTTTCTCGACTCAAGTCGACATTTCTGATCCACTAATCTCAAAATCAAATAGACAAATTCCTGCCTATGCAGTCATTTTCCTATTTCTGTGGGCTAGTTTATATTCAAGTAAAACTATTTTTATGTGTTTGCAGTCATGTGTGTGATATTTTGTATTATTTATCATCTACACAAACTAACACATTTGTCTTTTGAGTTATTTTTCCTTTTCAGGTACTCAAAACTGATATGTGTTGAGAAAATGGCAGAACATCCATACTTCACGAGGTCTAAAGATCCTTAAGATTCCTTCTCTGACCAAAGCTCGTCAAAAGGCAAAGAAAAAGTGGTTGAAATTATTGAGATCACTGATTTGACCAAAATCACTATAAATGACCATATCATTGTTGATCAGAACAAGTTGATCGCACAATTGTTTCAACAAATCTCTTAAATGAGGACTGATATGGATAAGACCCGAGATTTGACGAATCTGGCTATCATTGCCAACACTCCTACTATAGACAATGAAAGACCTCCACTCCATTTTCCTATTTCGAATTCAACACCCGAACATTTTCCAAACAATTCATCTGCCGCTACAATTCCAAAACCCTTCATCATTGACCTAACCACCCCTAACCCACATCATGCTAGCCCCTCACACCAAAAATCACCTACTCCTCAAAATCCAAAATTTTCTGCCATCCAGCAAATTCCCAGTCAAATTGTTCAAAACCCACCTGCTACTCAATCCATACCTCTAAAAACTGCTTGTCATATTCCAACATCGTCAGAATCATACCCTCAATTTACCACATACTCTGAACTAGATCATTATGAGAAGAAGGACAAGGAGTGGAAGGTCATAAAAAGAAAGAATGATTAAAACATCAGCGAGGAAGTTTTGAATGCAATGAAGAACTTTCAATACACCCCAGACATTGTGGGGTTGTATTATGGAGATTTGTGCATTCATCCACATCTGGAGCTCCCAGAAGGTTTTAAAGTGCCGAAATTTGACACTTTTAGTGGAGTTGAAAATCCTTTTGCTCATTTGAGGGCTTATTGCAACCAATTTGTGGGAGTTGGAAAAGATGAAACTTTGTTAATGCGACTCTTTAGTCGAAGCCTGAATGAAGAAGCTTTTGAATGGTTTATTTCTCAAGAAATGAAACAATGGCCAAGTTGGAATGCTTTGGCTAAAAACTTCATTAAAAGGTTTGGTTACAATGTAGACTTCATTCCCGATCGATACTCTTTGGAGAGAATCAAACAAAAGTCTTGTGAAAGCTATCGAGAATATGCCTATCGTTGGAGAAGAGAGACTGCGAGGGTTAGGCCTCCTATGACCGAGAAAGAAATTATTGAAGTATTCGTGCACATTCAAGAGCCGGAGTACTACAATAGGATATTTCTCATTTCAGAAAAGGAGTTCAGTGAGATAGTCAAAATTGGTGAAGCTATTGAAGACGGTCTCAAGACCGGAAAAATTGTATGAATGGCTTCCCAAGATGAATCCTCAAGACCATTGAGGAGGAAAAGGGAGGATGTTTCCTCTATCTCATTTGAATCGAGCCAAAAATCAAAGAGACATGTTGGTCATAATGTTAGAAAGCCTTTACCATTCAAATCCTACCCTTTAGCTTCGCAGAATCATTACCCCATCTCTTATGTCCAATCAAATTACCAAGCTTCACCACCAAATTATCCAAATTACCAATCTCTACCGCCTAATTATCCAAATTACCAAGCTCCACCACAAAATTATCCAAATTACCCAACTCCTCTGTCATATTACCTAATTTTTCAACCAAATTACTAAGTCACTTTGCCAAATTACCCAAATGCTTCTCATAGCTATCAAACTCCACAATACCCAAATGTCCAAACACCGTCTCATACTCGCCAAAATCCTCCATTTTATCATCACGTACCTCTACCTCAACGAAAAAATTACAACCTTATTCGTACAAAACTTGAGAAGAAACCACCTCGAGTCTTTACTCCTTTGGTTGAAAGTCGAACTCAGCTTTTTGAGATATTGAAAGTAGCTGGTCTGATACAAACAATTGATCCAAAAAATGTCAATGTCAATTCCCGACATTACAGGGTCAATCTTCATTGTGCTTACCATTCATGAGATGCTGGACATGCCACTGAGGATTGTATCAACTTGAAGCATAAAATTCAAGAGTTGATTGATCAAAAGTTGTCACTCTCCAAACTGTGGCTCCCAACTCCAATAGTGATTCACTACCAAATCGTGAAGGGTTAACCATTAACATGATTGAGGTCGATGAAGATTGGTGTGTGGATAAAGCTATAATCCCAACCAATCTAGACAATCTTGAGAAAGTTATAGCTTCATTGAGCATAGTTGAGAAATCCAAATTTATGGTCATGGCACCACATCAAACTTTTGCTTTAGTGCCAAAAGATGGTCAGAATAGGAAGGAGGTTAATGATATATCACCAAAATATTTGCCTCATTTGTACCGGCCTTTTCTGGTAGAGGAATATGCCAATGATGACAGTCTTGGAGAAGGAATTGGGGATCTTTTTGAAGAAGGTGACATTGTGCTGGAGGAATTGATCGAGACATCAAGCATACGAGACGTCGAGCCAATGGAGAAAGTTCTTAATTGGACTTCCACTCCGCTCTTGATCCCTCGCTCATCTTGATAGACACAAATGAATTTTATGCCATTTCTAAAATCGGTGGTAGTCCGAATGAGGTCCGGAACCCACATTTCATGTTATTTTGCTTAATTAAGTTTTAATTTCCCTCTTAATATTTTGAAAAAGAGCAAATGGCCATGATCTGGGCCAAAGTTCAAATTTTCTTATTTATAATAAAAGCCTCTTCTATTGCGAAAATTTATTCCACTTGCTTTAATCTAACAATCTTTTTTTTTTAGTAAAAATAATTTTAAATCTGTCAATATTGTGTCATGCCACAAGCTGAATGAACAAATGAGATAGACGACGATGTGTTCTAAGAGTATGATGTGAAGATCATGATATATGAATACATTGCCAAAGAATTGAAACAACTCGAGAATTAGGATAAGTCAAGTCTGGATGGCAATCTAGAAAATGATGATTGTGTAAAAAAGGCCAGAATCAGGGTCCATCTGATAGAAGCTCGGAAAAGAGAACTTATCAATTTGTGTAGAAAATACATCGATACATTTGTCTTATAACATGACAGGGTTGAGCATAGACATTCATCTAAATTGGCCAATCGACTCAGATGCTATCAATAGTTATAAGAGTTGAAGATTTAGAGTTACTTTTATGTATTTCTCTGTAATCACATCATTTGCTTGTAATCATCTTATGTTTTTAAAATTAGGAAATTATCTTTTGTAACGAACTACGTCTGACCTGAATTCTCAAGAATGAGATACGTAGGCGGCCTATGTCGGCCTCAATCATTTTCTTATCAAAATTTCATATTTTTGTTAATCCTCGAGGGGGGAACTACGTTTGACCTGATTCCTGCCTCAACGGGATACGTAGGCGCCACAAGGGTTCGGTCATATCTCTCGTAAGATTTCTATTTTACTTCACAATAGAAACTGGGACATAATTTTTTAGAGGGACTCAAAATTCTCAAGAAGAGGATCTCTCCAACAAGTCAAAACTCAAGATACATTGTGAGCTGTAACTTGGACAGAATTTTTGAGGGGGTCTCAAAAATTCCACAAGTCAAATATCAAAAGTTTGAGATACGCTGAAACGTCTAATCGGGATTTTTTTTTTAGAGGGACTAAAAAATTCTCAAGAACTAGATCTCCAATAAGTCAAGACTTAAGACATTGTGAGTTAAAAATGGGACATAATTTTTGAGGGGGTCTCAAAAATTCTACAAGTCATATATCAATAGTTCGAGATGCGCTGAGACATCTAATCGGGACAAATTTTTTGAAAGGGACTCAAAAATTATCAAGAAGAAGATCTCCGACAAGTAAAGACTAAAGTCACATTGAGAATTGCAACTGGGAATTATTTTTTTGAGAAGATCTCAAAAATTCCATGAGACATCTATCAATAGCTTAAGATATTGCAAGACATCTAACTAGGACAAAAATTTTAAGGATGGCCTCAAAAATTTCTTCAAGCATCACTAGAAGTTGTAGTTAATTATGAACATTTCAAGCACGATTAGAAGTTTAAAGCTAACTTCTAATGATCTCTGGCATCGTTAAAGTTCATAGTCAGCTTCAGCAATCTCTGACACCATTGGATTTCGGAGTCAAGTGCAAAACTTCCCAATCATAGTAGATTTCAGGAGGACCATGTTAGAAATTTCTCAAGCTTCAAACAACTTTTGAATTCTCCAGAACAAGCTATCGTACATGTCAAAAGTTTGAACCAAGGACGTTCATTTAAGCTATGCATGACATGACATTTGACAGTGACTTTTTTCAAATTGATTCTTGAAAAGTTCTTTTTTCTTAAAGATTTTTTAATAAGTAAAATGTTTTGTATAATTTCATCTTATGTCTATCGAGAAGCAAGAGATCAGAGTAATCAACTAAAGATAGCAAGACAATGAGCAGGCAATTGAAGAAATCATCACAAATCAGTTTGTTTAAAAACTAACAATTTTTCTGTGGACGCAGGTCTATAAGATTGCCTCAAGATCATCATATTCCTCCATTCAACGACTATGGATAATTCAAGAGGGCGAGTAGCTCCCAAAATTGACAACTTTTCTATGGATGCAGAAAAGTCATTGAAGTTCTTTAGAAGAAAAGAAGCAGTTCAGAATACAAGCAACAACACTTCGTTCAAAACTCCAACAAAGCAGAAGTCGAATTAAACACAAGATGTTCAAAATAGGAACAAGTGAAGACATCACTCTCAGCATGCATCTACAAAGACATCAAATTACATTTTTAAGCATCAAGAACGTTTGAAAAATATTCACTAATCCCGTCGATATCAGACACGGTAATGTGAACCACCCGAAAGGCCATCATCTTCAAACACCGAGAAGGCCATCATGTATGCAAATGCCAAAAGAGTCATTGCACCTTAAAATGCCAAGAGGGCCATTACATCTTCAAATGCCGAGAGGGCCATTGCATTCAAATGCCGAGAGGGCCATTGCATCTTCAAACCCCGAGAGGGCCATCATCTTCAAAAGTCAAGAAGGCCATCATGTATGCAAATGCCAAAAGAGTCATTGCACCTTAAAATGCCAAGAGGGCCATTACATATTCAATCCGCCGAGAGGGACACTACATCTTCAAACGCCAAGAGGGTCATTGCATCTTCAAACGCCGAGAGGGCCATCATCTTCAAAAGCCGAGAAGGCCATCATCTTCAAAAGCCGAGAAGGCCATCATGTATGCAAATGCCAAAAGAGTCATTGCACCTTAAAATGCCAAGAGGGTCATTACATATTCAATCTGCCGAGAGGGCCATTAAATCTTCAAACGCCAAGAGGGCCATTGCATCTTCAAACACCATGAGGGCCATCATCTTCAAATGTCGTGAAGGCCATTATATTCAAATTGTCGAGAGGGCCATTATATTCAAATCGCCAAGAGGGCCATTACATATTCAATCGCCAAGAGGGCCATTGCATCTTCAAACGCCGAGAGGGACATCATCTACAATCGCCGAGAGGGCTATTGCATCTTCAAACGCCGAAAAGACCATCATCTACAAACTCCGAGAGGGTCATCATCTTCAAACGCCAAGAGGGCCATTACATATTTAAACGCCAAGAGAGCCATTGAATCTTCCATTGCTAAGAGGGCCATTACATATTGAAACACCGAGAGGGCCATTACATATTCAGTCGCCAAGAGGGACATTGCATCTTTAATCGCCGAGAGGGCCATCATCTACAACCGCCAAGAAGGCCATTGCATCTTCAAATGCCAAGAGGGCCATTGCATCTTCAAACACCGAGAGGGCCATCATCTTCAAACGCCGAGAGGGCCATTGCATCTTCAAACGCCAAGAGGGACATCACATCTTCAAACAACGAGAGGGCCATCATCTACAACCGCCGAGAAGACCATATGATCTTCTAACACCGATAGGATCATCATCTACAAAAGCCGAGAGGGCCATTGCATCTTCCATTTCCAAGAGGGCCATTACATAATCAAATCACCGAGAAGGTCATCAGTATTATATTATCAAAGGCGATAATATCATTGTCGAATGGATCAACATCATCCTGTCGATAGATCATCGTCATCACACCAATCAAGCTTTGACGACATCATCCTACCATTGGATCAACATCATCCTGCCAATGGATCATCAATGTAGCATCAACATCTTATCAATCGAGCATCATTATCATCATGTCAATGAAGTATCGTCATCAACAATATTCCATTATCGAGAAAGTCATCATCGTATCGCATCATATCGATTCATCATCTACTGCGTCAAAGCCGACGGAGGCTGACGTCAGAACATATAGACAAAAACATGTGCCAAAAATGGTAAAACATAGCACTTCTCTATTTAAATTACAGTTTATACTAACAAGTTTATTTCAGTTTTTGTCGAGAGCATCCAAGAGGATGAATTCTCAAATCAAACCACAGGTGCGGACGACATCAAAATGGATGCAGCACAACGTGGAACTTTTTCTTAGCAGCGAACTGGGACATAGTCTGAAAAGGAGTATCAAACTCTTAGGACGCGAGATGAGGAGCGACTTCCACCACAATCAAATCACACCCCTATCAGAAGGCATGTGGGTTTTTCTTTGGGTTTATCGGTTTCAATTTCACATCCGGAAAATTTCTCACTCTCACCGGAAGCAAGTTTCCAATTTGAGTGACAGTGCACCAAGAGCTTTGAAAGTTATGTCTGTGTAAGTTCTTAATTATGGGTGTGAAGGCCCCCACATTCATGGCTAAGAGGTTGCAAGCCTCTTTTTCATGCTCGACTTACTTGTCATTCCTCTAAAACTAAAGGTTATCTTGCATAATAGATTTCCTTTTCAACCAATTGAGTCGAACTACAAGCAGCCTGATTCCCTGAGTTGAGGGATATGTAGGCGGGCTCAATGTTGAAAACTCGGCTGTATTTCGACACCCTCTCTCGAATCTTATTCTCGAGCATTCTGGTCTCTTCATAATTTGATATCGGGATAGCATTTGAATTCTTTCATAATCGTGCGTCAAATCAAGCGTATCGAACTACAAGTGGCCTGAATTCTCATAAAGCCTGAGATATGTAGGAAACCTGATACCGAGGTTCAGTCATAATTCCTAAAGTCCGTAAGAAAATCCCTTCTCGAAAGGATGAAGATGTGGTTGGTCAAAATTGGATTCGTCAATTTCATTTGCCTCAAATTTCTTTCATCAATCCAAGTCAAACGAGGGACAACTGTTGACACCCAATTTTGACCCTCCACAATATAAATTAATCATCGAGCTTCTTCAATTCCAAACGATTTGAAATAATTGACTTTATAAAATTTTAAATACTTTTCAACTCGTTTAAGTAATTCTGTCATTTTTATAATTTTTAAAACTTTTAAAATGATTTTTATATTCTATATAATTTTGTATATATTTGTTATATCAATATTTGAAAATCATCTCAAAAAGATTTTACATTTTAGTTAAATATCTTATTAATTTACTTTAGTTTAAGTTATAGTTATAATTTTGATTTAATTAGTTTGTAATTAAAACAATTATTTTACAATCGAATTAATTATTTTATTTTGTTAAGATTAAGAAGTTCGTTAATTAATTTATGAAAATTTGTCTTGTTGCAATATTTAGCCAATTGCTTATCATATCCCTAACCCATTAAAAGACCAAGTTTGGGCCTTACTTCCAATTTCCAGTGGCCCACATCATAATTCCCAACCCATACATACCGATTTGCCAGCCCAATAACCCACAACATTACATACAACAACTCATCAGCAATACAACAGCAACACCGACCCGATACCCACCCCTGCGTCTTCTTTTTCTTCTCCAGCAGTCCAGCAACGTGAAGAAACCCAGAAATCGAAGCCCAGAAACGCTGCAAACCAGCGATTTCAATAGTACCCCGACCCCACTGCCCATACCATCCTTCTTTTTCTTCACGCGAAAAATTCAGAAATCACGGAATCAACAACGACTCCAAACAGCACCAAATCGACCCCACCCCTGCATGTTTTCTTCTTCTTCCTTGCGTGAGAAATCCAGCAGTCCATCAACGTCCAAAAATCCCACCAAATCGCGGAAATCCAGCAGCCTTATCCAAAAGAGAACTTGAATTTCAAATTCAAATTCTTCCAATCCATCTGTTTCCCCCCTAAAAAAATCAACCCTATTCTTCATCTATTTAAGATCATTTTCTCTATGTGTTTAAAGGGGGAGGAGAAAAAGAGAAAGGAAAAGAAATAAAAAAATAATAAATTACAGTTGGTTGTTAAACAAATACACCCAATATAGCAATTTTTGTTCTTGTTTGTGGCTGCGGAATTTAATGTAATTCTCGAGGCCTTCGAGCGGTGTTTTGAAGTTGAAGTCGTTCCTGCTCTTCGTTCCCAGTTTTGCTGCCCAGAAAAAGGTAATATCATTCTTGTTGTTGTTAAATTCCTCTTCATCTCGTGTTCGCATTGTTTGAAGTTTTTGAATTTTGATCATGTTGTTGTTGTTTGCTTTTTGGCTCCCATAATGGTGATACCTAGTTGTCGTTTTAGGATTCGAATTTAGCTAACTGTTATTCCTCTTGCTGATAAGATATGTTGTGCTATAAATTTAGTGTAAGTTTGTTTGAATTGAATTACTATGATTTATTAAATCATTGGCGTGCAAATGTGACTCGTGTGCTAACATTAGCCAAAAATTATCTTATCTTGTTTTTATATTGTAGTTGGTATATATATATTATTAGTGTAAAGCTATTGTGGTCTTTTTCCCCAAAAATCTTAATACTTGTCTTGATATGGGTAGTTATTTGTCCTTCTTTGCTTAATACAAAATATTGGTACAAATCCAATTGTTTCCTTCATTATTGAAGCTTCTTTTCAACTCATGCCATTTTTTTATTTTTTTTATTTTTGCATTTTTCTTTCATGTTCCCAGGTAACTCTTGTCCCTTTGTTTGTTGTTAGATTACTTTACTCTTTTCATGAACTTGTACTTTGTCATGTTGGGAGTCATATATGTT
>JAJOOS010019705.1:0-20829 GCA_029582725.1 Solanum chiquidenum
GATACGGTTGCTCTAAAATTTGGGTTAGACCCATTCCCCACTCAATTTGACCCCCTAAACAAGAATATGAAGTCGGATTTTCGAAAAACGAAACGGATCTTTTTATATACAGCTAAACAAGTTTCCGGTAACTTTCAAAGCACATTTTTATGAACTTTTTGGGTCAAATTTAAATAAAATTATTTCATTAAGTTCTCGACTCCAAACTCACATATGAGGCTCTAGTTTCACTCTATCAATTTCCGAGTCGTTACACATACATCTCATAATCCTTCATAATTCTCATACTTTACCCTTCAAGGAATCAAATATCATATTCAATCAACACATTTAGAATTACTACATTATACATGGATAATAACATGATTCAAATAACTCAAGTACTACAAGCATAATCTCATAATATTCTTCTTCTATCAACAAACCCACAACACAAGTTCATAATTGGGAAGTAAATGGATTTCATGGATTCTTGGGATATTTCATTATAAAAACCATAATAATCATCAATTCAATCATAATATAAGGTAATTAAATCACTAGAATTGTTTTTGAAATCTATCCATGACTTGGAGTCAAACCCTAGCTTTTGGGGAAATTTCTATCTTTGAAATTGAGTTTATGAAGGGACTCCATGGATGAATTCTATCCATGGATGAAGGACTACCATACCTTAGCTTTGAATTCCAATGAAATTGAGAAGAAAACCTTGCTCCCTCAACCCTAGCTCCAACTTCCTTCTTCTTCTTCTTCTTCTTTCTTGAAGTTCTTGAGAGAGAATTTTAGGGGAAAAGTTGGTTTTGATTTGGGATTTTGGAATTATGAGGAAGATGACTTAATTTTGGGGTATTAAATCATTATATAGTTAGTCTAAATTAGTATAAAATGACGTCACTTAATAACTAATTAATTTCGGCAAGTTTCATTTTACCCCTCACTTAACCGACTCAAGTTGACCATTGCCTCACCCATGAGACCATGCTTACGGGCCATGGGTGGACCCATAGGGCGTGCTGGTCAACCGTGGGTGGTAGTATGCAACTATGATTCTAGGACCTGATCCACGACCCCTCACCCACGAGGTTTGAGTCCCACTACGGGGAGTGGGTCCCTTTAATGGATCACTGTTTTGGGCAGCCTGCTATGGTCCTCCTTAAGGACCCTTGGTTGGTTCTTGGGGAGTTGTACCTTGATGTTCTACCCAAAACCCTTCGTTCTAAGTACGGGAGGTTAAATTCATGACTCTAACCCTCACATCAAGCTCTAGTTTATCCTACTAGTGTCTGGGGTGTTACAGTTACAGTGCATATTAAATGAAAAATTAAGACAAGAAGGCGATGGACAAGGGCGATTGGCGAATAACCGACCTGTTGGCGAAGCACGACTTACCTCACTGATTTACCCCAAAAGGCCAAATTTTGAATTTGTATAAATTGATTTTTTGAAAAAGAAGAAGGTATTAAAAAACATTGGGAAAACTCATACTTGATACCCTCAAATCACACCTCCCTAAAGAAGTATAAGCGATCGTTGTCAAATAAAGAACCCAACTTGTAGGTTGGGGTCGATCCCACGAGGAATATGGTTTAGACATAAACTTAACTCACTATTATATCTGTTAAGTAAAACTATTTTCGAGAAAAGTAATTAAAGGGGAGGATTTGTGTAAGAAAATAACTGATTGTCTATCATGTAACAGGTGATCACGATTCAAACTATTGATTATCAATATGAGAGAGAAACTAGGGTGTATGTGTTCCCCATAAGCTTTTAACGCGGTAATCCTAACAATAATAATCCTTTCCTAGTGTTTTACATGCAAAGTTGGTAAGATAGGTACCCTTAAGTGATTGGTCTTCCAAATAGGGAATTTCACTACGCACCTTGGTCCGACTATGAGTGTATACTTTACTAACCCTTACCTTTACCTCAGATTAGACATCATATCAATGTATGTCTTAATTTTCACCCTCGCACCAATTGACATTAGACTATTAGATAGCATCCACTAAATCTCTGTTGTTAATTATGTGCTCATTAACTATCTCCTTGGTCCGTCAAGTAGCAATGAGGCGAGTTCTAACACGCGCACTCGTTAAAAGGACTTCTAAGTGAAAGAATTACCAATATATGCATAAACACTATTCAAGAATTACTTAATTATTATTCATAAGTTGTTAATTCCTCAAGGTTCCCACAACCCTAGTTGTGGATTTAGCTACTCATGCTTGAAAGAACACAATTTATGTTTTGATAAGAAGAATTTATGAACTTACAATTAGAGTAGAAGAAACCCGAAATCTCTAATTGAATTTCAAAGTCAAAATCTTGTAAACGAAATTCAGAAATCAAATTGCTAAAGTTGCAAGTTAATTCCACAAAATACCAAGAACTAAAAGTAAACAATAATGTCTAACCCCCAAAAATGAGGTTTACATACCCTATTTATAGAAAAACATGTCCTAAATAAAAAGGAAACAAAATAAGGAAATAAGCAGTCTGAACGCGGTTTCTATAGACGACACGACCTACGGTCCGCAGGCCACCTTCCGTGGTTCACCACTTAGCAATATTTAGCAGGGCCTGGAACCTTCATTCTCTGATCCTCAACAACGGACGGACCGTGGGTCCTCTTCTGTGGTTCCACACATAGAACTTTTCATCAGGTACTGGAACTTCAACTCTCTGAACTAATCGACGAATGTGCAGGACAGCTCGTGGGTCGACCTACGATTCATCAGTCGCTTCGTAGTTCCACACTTGGCAGAATTCCCTAATGATGCATCCACGCCTGCCCAATGATGACCCGTCAAAAGATCTACGGTACGTGTGTCACTCCGTAGGTGGCTACTATAACACTCCAAAAAATAGTAGGTTAAAATAGATCCTAAACATAAGGGTAAAAATCATAAAATGACTCCCCGTAGATTAGAAGACCATCTAGAGTTGAAATGATGGTTATAAGGGTCAAGGCCAAGGGGCAAGTGCCAAGGCAAATGGGTCAAGCCAAAGCCAAAGGCCAAGGCTGCCCCTAGCTTGGAGCACACTGCCCCAACTTCACGAGTGGGACCACGGATCGTGGTCCACACCACGACTCATGAAGGTGGCTCGTGGACTTGCCTTGGCCATAGTAGAGTGGCCACCAAATGGCCTAGCTACTGCCTCAACTTCACGTCAGAGACCACGACCAGTGGTCTTGACCATGTCTCGTGGAGCCCTTCCTCAAGATGATTAGGGCAAGTGAGCTTAAGGCCCCAAGTAGCATAGCTACTACCTCAAGGACCATGAGAGGGACCACAACTCGTGGTCTTGACCATACCTCGTGGAGCCCCCTCGTGCAAATTCCTTGGGCATGCAAGCTAAAGGCATCTTGTGCCAAGCTACTGCCTCACACTTCACGAGTGGGACCACGGATCATGGTCCCCACCATGGCTCATGAAGGTGGCTCATGACGCCTGGGCGTGGTCAATTAAAGAAGGTTAGTTAAGTCATTTTCTTTTTTAGTCCAATTAAGTGGGGTCGTTTTGGGTATTTTTAGGGGTAATATATAAGTTGTTTTTAAGTCAAAATTCCCTAAACTAAGTCATTATATTCAAACACCCAAATCAAACTAAAACTTCATCTTCCTCACAATATTTTTCTCTCTAAAACCCAAAGAAGAAGAAGAGTAGACTTGGAGCTAGGGTTTGGCAAATTCAAGGGTTCTTCCTCAAATTTCTTGGAGATTCTTAATCAAGGTATGGTGGCTTTTCAGCTATGGGTAGATTTTACCCATAGAGTCCCCTCAAAACTTGATTTCAAAGCTTCCAATTTCCCCCAAAACCTAGGGTTTCAATCTAAATCGTGGGTTCTCTTACAAAACATTTTCAATGGTTTAATTATGAAGTATTATGATTGAATTGGTAATTAATGTTGATTTATGATGAAATTCCCCCAAGAACCCATGAACCCCCTATATTGATAAATTGTGAATTATGATGTGGGTTGACTGATTGTAGAAGCATGCAGGTGATTATGTCTAGATTGATTTAGTTTATTGAATCATGATATTCTCCATGTATAAAGTAATAATTCTAGATGTTGGGTTGAATGTGATTTATGGTCCTTAAAGGGCAAATTATAAGGGTTTGTACATGTTGTGAGAATTGTGTATGAGCTTATGATTCACTTAGAAAGTGAAGATTTTATGACTATGGTGTAATTGTGGTATTGTTGCAAGATCATTCTCCCCATACCCTTACACATGACTATGTATGAAATATCTATGATTATGAAAGTATGATTGTGTTGATTGAAAGGCTATTCTCATGAACACACTATGTACATGATGTGAAAGGCTTACTCACATAATGATGATTCTAAGGTTGAAAGGACATTCTCACCTAATTGAATCTATGAGCTATTTTATAATTTGTGTTGAATGAAGGGTAAGATACTCCTTCACACATGTCAATACAATTAAAGACTAATTATGTAAAGTTTGGGAAAGTTATGCTTAGGACCGAGTGGATATGAATATGAGGTAAGGACCTTCATGTTAATGCAATAGGTCAGGTCATCTAAAGTAACCTTATGAGATGGAAGCTCCCTCGTCAATGTAATAGGTTTGAGGTTTCAAGTAGCAATCTACCTATCCCATAAATATGTTCCCACATAGGTCTTTAGCTAGTGGATCCACCTAAAGGCTAATACCTGTAGTTCTACCTTAGGCAAGTAGGACATCTCTTTTCGGTGTGGGACATGACACCGGATTCCATGTTGCTCACATGGTCTATGTCGGTTAAGGCTATTTTCCCTAAATGACAAGAATATGAATATGACAAGTACATGAACTATACTTATGACTTCCCAAGGAGTTCTACTTAGTGTGAGTGGTGGTATGGGACTTCACTTATGCATTGCACAAGTAGGCTTTGGAAAGAGGTTATAGTGTGGTTTTCTTATGCTATGAAGAGATATGAATTATGCATGTATGATATGGATTGTTGCTATGAGTGGCTTATCTTGTTTCAAGTTAATGAATATTAATGTTTCCTTGTTTATGACTATTGGCTATAAATGAGGACAAGTTATGAAATGTATGATGATTGTGGCCTAAAAGTGATACTTAGTCTCAGATAGGATTATGTGATCTTGTCTATGCATTGCACAAGTATAGCTTAAGGTTGCTTATGAGTTGGTTTGACTTATGTATTTACACTATTGTGCATGATGACTCTTAAAAATGATAAACTGCATGCTTTCAACTAAATTGTCCCTTTTTGCATGTTTTAAGGGTTTATTTGCATGGCTTCCATAATTAGTGAAATTTTGTACTAACCTATATTTTCTACATATTTCTATAAGTGTAGGTTTCTGTCGTTGAAGTGTACTTCTCCTTTTGAGTAAAGCTTGGATCAATGCACTCCTTGCTTTGGTGAGTTGATGAGTCCACAGAGTGGACTCATTTAGGGCTTTATTTTAATAGAAATAGTGTCCTCAAATTCTTATTTTATCCCAATATCTGATACAAAACTCTTAAGTTTCAGGTATTTGAATATTTAAGGAAAGCATGGGCACTATGTCGTAAAAAGGAACAAAAAGGGTGAAAAGAGTGAAGAAATGGATGTCTGAGCATCGGCAAGTCCACTTGGTGAATCGCCAAAGAGCCTTACTCCAACTTTGTTCCAGTGCGTTGAGCCCTGAAGGAAGAAGATCAAATCGGCGGTGAAAAGGAGCAGTTGGCGTGTCGCCAAACAGTTCCGCGAGTTGATCGGTGATTCCCATTAACCTAGCTGAATGGTCCGCTGCAGCATTAATTCTGAACACTATAAATACTAGCCTTATGTTAGTTTTAATTATCAAGCTTCATTAGAATACTCACATTTAGATATTTTATTGGGTAACCCTTATTTTCTCTCAAGTTTGAGAGGGTTTTTGAAGACTTAAAGAAGAAAGGGTTTCATCTTCCCCAAATTGGAAGTGGGTCTCTTTGATTCTTCTTTATTTGACTAAATCAAGACATATTTCTCTATACCCATTTGATTTCAACATCATTGTAGGTATAATTTTCTATTTCTTGATGTGTGGCTAAAAACCCCCATTCTTGGGGTGTGATTTAGCAAATATGAGTTAATATTGTTGTTGTATTTGGCTTGCTGATAGGTTAGATGTAGTTTAATGGTGATTTCGTCAAGTGGTTGTGGTTTAATCTAATGGATTTGTAGTTGCAAATACAAGTTCACCCATGTGTTTTTGGCTTGGTCAAGAGAGAAGTCGTGAAACTAAGACCGCTAGAGTGATGACCTAAGGAGTGGGTCGACATGAGGTTCAGCCCGAGAGAGTGAGCCCTAGTCCTATATCCTAACACTCTGCTCGAGAGAGTGAGTGGGGTAAGGCGTAGGCTGGTTTTCATGTGGCAAATGGGTGCTCGAGAGGAACCCATTTGAAATAGGGTAAATTGCTCGAGAGAGAACTTATTTCCATTTAAAGCTTAGCCTAGTCACTATTACTCTATAGATTTCCTATCGAAAGCATGTACCCAATAATTTAGATTAATTTGTATTGCGGTCACACCCTAAGAATTCCCCTCTCATACTTGATTTTCTTTGATTTTTAGTGTTTTTACTATACTTGTGACAAACCCCCGATCGATATTTGACATTTTCGTGTCACCCCCTTTAATTTACAATGATTTTATTCATAAATTTCTTTAGCTACGACTAATTATATATTGTCAAAACCGTTCCCTTGGGAGACGACCCCAACCCTTAGTTGGGATACTATATTATCGATGATCATAGACACTCTGTAGTTAGTGTCATTGGTCACGATAAGCAACAAAATGCCGCCGCTGCCGGGGAGTGGTGTTATTTGAGAATTCTTAAATTAAGTAGAATTTTTTATTCTTCCTAGTTTTAGTTTTACTAATCTAAATTGTTGTTTTGTTTTGCTAGTTTGAATATCAGATCAGGAACTAGGAATGGAAAATCATTATGGATATCATAGGGATCATCACCTTCTGAAACTATTGAACCTCAGGGATAACCTCCTGACATTTAAACAGGTGGGGGATGAAACAATTCAGGAAATGTGGCTGAAGTTTCAAATGGTGCTGGAACCATGCCCATCTCACGGGATTACAAGGGGCTACTGGAGTGCTTCTATAGGGGTCTAGGACTCGAGAATAGAAGTATAGCTGATTAACTATGCAAGGGCGGTATGCTACACCAACCCTATGAAGTTGTGGAAAAACTTCTTGATGGCATGGTAGAATCCAACAAAGAAGCAAAAAGAAAATAGGAGTGGGACGCACTAGTCACCCAATTGGATGTTCTATCCACCCGAGTCACTGAATTGGAAGTACAAGCCAATGGAAAAGAAAAGCACTCCTCTCTTTGAGAATGTAAACATGTGCAGAAGCAGAGAGGTGTGCAGGATGATGAAGCTCTGTCGCTCATTCAACAAAAAATTGAGTCACATGAGAAGATGTTAAATGAGATGAAGGAGAACATCAAAATGCTAAATGAAGCGTCAGCCTCTCATTTCATGACTATTCAGCTGCAGGATGCTCAAATTGGTCATTTGATATCAGTTCATTACTCACCATTCACTGAGGACTCGCCTAATTACAACATGGGTGACTCCAAAAATGAAGACTACTTGTTGACTTGCGTCGTGCCGCGACGTTAACTAAGGCGTTGTTTGGGAGGAAACCCAAAACCCCTTAATATTTTATATTTACGTATTGGTAAAATAATGATGTGTTGTGGTATAGGTTGAAATATGAAAAGTGCTCGAAAAATCCAGGGTGACAAGCAACAGATCCAAATGGCGAGTCGCTGAAGAAGTCGGTGAACTTGACCTTATCCGCCGTTTAATTTCAATTATTTCCAAAGTTGAAGCATGTAAAACTCGGCGAGCATGTGAACTTATTGGTGCATCGCCGAACCTGTCGGCGATCTTGATGGTGACCATCGTTTGAAAGTTCTGTAAAAACTTGGCGAAAAAGGTGCTTGCTCGGTGATATGCCAACTGGTTCAGCGATTCAGACTGATATCATCTAGTACGCATGAATTGGACGGCACTTGAGTAAAGCTGAAACAAGGTGGCTGTGAAGCATTCGAGAAAGTGGGTTGAAAATAGACGTGTTGGGTTTTTTAGGGATGCTATGGAGAGCTTGCTGAATTACTCGATGACTCGCTTAACGTCCCCACCTCGCCTTCTTTTTAATGCTAACATTTTGGAAGGTCTACACCCAAATGTCGCAGAAGAACCATGCCGCCCTAACAGATGGAGCAATCGCATAGCCAGGATCAACTCTTTACCTCCCTCTCTGTCTTATTTTTCTTTTACTTTTGATCACTTTTAGTTGCATTTGAGGATAAATCACTTTTGTTTATGGTGGGGTGAGGCCCACACCTTTTGTGTTGACAATTTCATGTTTTGTATGTATTTGGGTTGTTCTGTTTTAAATTGTGTTAATACTGCTTTCTGTGGATGTTTAAGCTTATTGCTCCTTTTGGTTTTAAATTATAAAAATGATTTTGACCCTTCCAAAAAAAATTATTTTTCAAAAATTTTCACCACCGCTTGTGTTGAAAGTTGTTGTTCTTTTGCAAAATTTAAGTTTCGGTTCCGATCAATACTGATGAATTGAATAGTACTCTCAATTGAACAAACATGAATGTGCGGCTACGACGAGACCAAATGAAGTTGCATAGACAATATGTGAACTCTTTGCATCTTGTTGTGATTAGCCATTTGTCAAATTGATTCTCTTGTAATGACCGTTGCACACTAGCGAAAATGTGTAGTCTTGTTTGACTTAAGTGTTGATGCCTTGTGTGATGAGCTTACTTTGAACCTTGAATAAATAAACCTAGAATTTTCCCCGTTAGTCTGATTGATTTAGTAAGGTGTGCTATTGAGATGATCTTAGGCAACTTTTGAAGAGTGTGAGCCAATTTGACATATACCTCTTTTGTGGCCTACCCGTGAGCGTGTGAAACTCTTTGAAAACCCCTTGAGCCTTACCTTCCTTTGGAAGAATCTTGAAGAACCCTAGACCTTACTTAACCCACTACCTATAATCTTCTAGAGTTGTGATTTAGTGAATAGCCAACTTAGGCCAAAAGCCTAAGTTGGGGGTTTGGTGAAAAGGAAAAGGAGAAGTCAAGAAGTGCAAGAAAAAGTCTCCCTTAACCCATGGTGTTGCGAAAAAATGGAAACCCTCTATATAAAAAAAAAGAGAAAAAGAAAAGAAGAGAATGAAAAATAAAAGTTGTGGAATAAAAGTACAAAAGAAATTGGGTTTCCAAGCAATCCATGGAGATGAATAAAAAGATGACTTAGAAACACTAGAAAAAGAATTGATTAAGGAAAAGAAGGAGATGCCTTGAGAATACCACATCTCACGAGGATGAACAAGCCTCGAAAAGACCTTTTTGATCTTGAGTAAGCTGAATCAAAAGTCGATTGGAAAATAAAGGCAAACCTATGGGTGAAAACATGCCAATGTGTTCCTCTTTTTGAGTGTGAGCGTTGCATATGATTCCTGGTCTTAAATTGAGTAGCCTCTATGTGTGAATATGGAGTCATTTTTGTGTGAGGGCATTTAGATACTTTCGTTGAGCTTGAACATACATTAGTAGAAAGTATTGTAAATATGAGAATCTTTGATATTGGTGTGTCACAACTTGAATCTTTAAGTACACAGTTGAATCTTTGCATAAGTATTTTGAAGTCTTGTTGTGTACATTCATGATTGAGTCTTGTGTAGCACTATTTTAGACATCCTTTTTGAACAGCTGAACTTGAGTTTGCTTGAGGACAAGCAAAAGTTTTAGTTGGGGGTGTTGATGACTCCACATATTGGACTCATTTAGGTCTTTATTTTAATAGAAATAGTGTCCTCAAATGCTTATTTTATCCCAATATCTGATAAAAAAACTCTTAAGTTTCAGGTATTTGAATATTTAAGGAAAGCATGGGCACTATGTAGGGTGAAAATAGTGAAGAAATGGATGCCTGAGCATTGCCAAGTCCACTTGACGAATCACCAAAGAGCCTTACTCCGCCTTTTGTTCCAGTGCATTGAGCCCTGAAGGAAGATGATCAAATTGGCGGTGAAAACGAGCAGTCGGCGTGTCGCCGAACAGTTCTGCGAAGAAGTACTATACCTCCCAATGGTCCAGAATGCAGAGATGTTGTAGGCAAGCAAGGAAGGCGATGAACCAGATGATGGGCAAGTCGCCGAGTTGATCGACGATTCCTACTAACCTCGCCGAATGGTCCACTGCAGAATTAATTTTGAAAACTATATATTCTAGCCTTATGTTAGTTTTAATTATCAAGCTTCATTAGAATACTCACATTTATATATTTTATTGGGTAACTCTTATTTTCTCTCAAGTTTGAGAGGGTTTTGAAGATTTGAAGAAGAAAGGGTTTCAGCTTCCCCAAATTGGAAGTGGGTCTCTTTGATTCTTCTTTCTTTGCCTAAATTAAGACTTATTTCTCTATACCCATTTGATTTCAACATCATTACAGGTATAATTTTCAATTTCTTGATGTGTGGCTAAAACCCCCCATTCTTGGGGTGTGATTTAGCAAATATGAGTTAATATTGTTGTTGGGTCTTGCTTGTTGATAGGTTAGATGTATTTTAATGGTGATTTTGTCTAGTGGTTGTTGTTTAATCTAATGGATTTGTAGTTGCAAATACAAGTTCACCCATGTGTTTTCGGCTTGCTCGAGAGAGAAGTCGTGAAACTAAGACCGCTAGAATGATGGCCTAAGAAGTGGGTCGACATGAGGTTCAGCCCGAGAGGGTGAGCCCTAGTCCCATATCCTAACACTTAGCTCGAGAGAGTGAGTGGGGTACGGCGTAGGCTGGTCTTCATGCGGAAAATGGGTGTCCGAGAGGAACCCATTTGAAACGGGGTAAGTTGCTCGAGAGAGAACTTATTTCCATTTAAAGCTTAGCCTAGTCACTATTACTCTAAATATTTCCTATCGAAAGCATGTACCAAATAATTTAGATAAATTTGTATTGCGGTCACACCCCAAGAATTCCCCTCTCATACTTGATTTTCTTTGATTTTTACTGTTTTTACTATACTTGTGACAAACCCCCCATCGATATTTGACATTTCCCTGTCACCCCCTTTAATTTACAATGTTTTTATTCATAAATTTCTTTAGCTACGACTAATAAGAATGAAATTCTAATTAGCTACATATTCTCAAAACCGCTCCCTTGGGACACGACCCCAACCCTTAGTTGGGTTACTATGTTAACGATGATCGTAGACACTCGAACCGTATTTAGTGTCGTTGGTCACGATAAGCATCAAGAGTCCTGGTTCGAGGACAAGATTTATTCTTTCTAGTTTCCTTTTGTATGTTCTACTTTGAGACTTTATTGTAAAGGGTTGTGACACTATTGATTCTCAATTGTATTAGATGGCTTCTGGAGATAATGTTTAGACTTCTATTTTGATTTTATGAAAAGATTTTGATTGTAATTTTTTTTAATTCTGCATCATTTCTATTACGTATGTTTATGATATGCTAAGGGCTTGTATGAGACCCCTTCGGGGTCAAGTACGCCGTGTTACATCTAGGGGGTACCCCCTGGGTTGTGACAATTACTTCTGCATATTTTCAACTGTGATCTCCATTAACTGCGTACCAAGCTTATTTCCTGCAAACATGATACAAAACACATTATTTCTAATACAATATGGCCTTAAATACACACAACTCTTAAGTGAAATACATCAAAAATACCTTAAACTCACGGTATATCAACACCCTCAACTTAAACATGTTATTTGTCGTCAAGCGACACACTATAACTCTAAACGACACTTGTGTAGAAGCATACATACAAACTCAAGCAATCACATGGCCATTTCAATCCATTCCATTTTCTCAGTGCAAATCTTTTCTTTTAAACTTAACAAACCAATTCATACGGATCAAAACATGACATAGATCGACCAACAAACACCACAACATACACCATTCACAATCACCAAGGTATCAATTTTCCAACAATGTAACTAGTACCCTCACTTCAAAAGAAATCCTTTTTTTTCACTCACAAGAGATATGACTTTCAAATTTTAGGATTCGTTCAACTCTCACGCTCAGAAGCGACTTCAAGTATAGTTAGTGATCAATACCATAGGATTGACCTTATTTTCACTCACAATCCATTTACCCCACCCCAACAAAATAAGGTGCAATTGCCTTCAATGCACACAAAGAAAAAATATAAAGCATAGTGTGAAGGTTAAGCAAACATGTGGTGCAAATGCACCGAAGACCTCTCAAGAAGCAGGTAGGTTCGGTTTCCCGGAGCCCACTGGATAAATACATGATTCTCCATTAGTAACGCCCACATCTACTATCTTAGTACCCTCAGTAGTTCCCACACTGCCAGATGGGCCAACACCTATATCTCGGGCCCATTGTTGTCTCTGGTCCTCATCAACTATGGATGCCCTCCGAGCCTCCTCAGTCTATTGACGCTCCTTCTTCCTCAATCTCTTAGCCTTAGCACCATCAGAAGTATGAGCAGAGCGGGGGCACTTACCTGCAGCACGGTAGGAATCTGGTGGCAGCATAACATCACCGAAGAGGGCAGTCAACAAAACCTCGTCACCCGGTGTCGTAGGGGCAGACTCTGGCTCAGTCTCTGGGGGAGTGAGAATTGCATCAACATCAGTACGGAGGCTCTCTAAATTCTTCTTGAGGGTAGTAACATCAACGGTCAGGGCCGACCTCTCCAAGACTCGCAACTCAAAGGCATCCAGGCACTTATGAACGACCTGGACCTTCTGTTCCATCATATGATCCATCCTCTACTCAATCCTATCCTCGGAATCCGCTATAGACCACTGCATCCATGGCTGCACATGCTGAAACAGAGTGTCCATCTATGCCTCCAGCTTCTGGACTCGAGCTAGAGGGATGGCGATGGAATCTGAAGAGGGTGTGGCTATGGATGAGCTCGGAGCCTGAATGATGGCCGGTGATGAAGGAGCTTGGGCATCCGCTGTAGTGGCTGGAGGGACAGGGTTATCAACCTGCATTTGCTCCACATCTGCTACAAGATCATCTCCCAACGGTGGCACCTCAACCTGTGGCTCCCTTTGAGGTGCAACTACATTGGCCTCATCTCGAATAAGGCCGGTATCCAGAGTCTTGGTTGCTTGAAGCAACCAGTCACAATACCATACTGGTACGAATGCATCCCTGCATAGCTGGAAGATGAGGCACGGGAAGGGCAAGGTGGTGGTGGCCTTGAAGGCCCTTTTATGGATATCCGCAATCAATATGCCGACAAAGTCTATCTCCAACCCCGCTACCATAGCTACAACCATCACTGCTCGGTCCCACGTGACTACATGAAGACACACGATTCTGCACCAACAACCAGAAGAATTTAGCAGCTAAACTTAGTGTCACCTTCTTGATATTCAAGCTAGGAGTCTGGACCCACTCATCACGCTCTCAATCCGTAGCAATCTATCGTGCTAGCTATCTCACTAGGGACCTAGGGACTCCCTCTGCTTGGTATTCTGCTGAAATGCCCCGCTCTAGAAAATGCCCATCCGATAGTCGAACTTTGCGGTATTGATGGGCAGAGTATGATCCGGGCCATAGATAAACATGTAGAGGGTAGTCTCGAATATATCAACTGGAAAGCCCCGTACTAATGTGGACTCAAGTGGAGACTGAACGGCGGGCTTGGCCCGCTTGGAGATGGAACCTCGGATGGTGGCGGCATAGGAAGCATAGAACTCCCGGACTATCTCCTAGTTTTATGTTCCCGGGGTTCATGCCATCCACTCACACTTGTGAATAGAGTGGTGTGGAGGCTACCTATGAGAACCCGACACTCCTGAGTGACTAATTTGGCCATCTTGTCGTTCTCATTCAACATGCTAGCATCGGAGTATATCTGATATTGGCCCTCCATACACCATTGGTTTGGCTCCGTAGCAACTGTGTGTGGCTTCGTATGAGGGGGTACTAAAGTATCTCCTGTGCTATCGGACTTGGACGAAGAGGCGGTGCTACCGCTGGATTTGGAGCCGAATGGTGACTCAGAGTCAGCCGATGAGATGATCGGTGTGGCCCCTCCTCAGACTGAGGGATAATTACTACAACGGAAATCACCTGCTGGGCTCGGTTCCTCGTAGTGTGAGGGGCAGTAGGGTAGGTTCTGGTGTTGGGAGGAATATACTCAGTGTCCTCCTCAATGATCATAAGTCGCGTAGGAGCGACTGATTTGGATTTTCCCTTAGCGGCATAGGTTGGAATGTGCTTGGGGGCCATGGTACCTTTGGAAGCTTAGTTAGTACCAAAACAAGTAAATAAAACACTTGGAAGAATTTTAGAAAAAGAAACAAATCAAAATAAAAACTTAAAAAAAATCTGGACAGTAGCTGAACTGTCGACCTACGGTGGGTACCTACGGTCCGTCGATGGAACGACGGTCCATGGGTCCCCTCCGTAGCTCAGAGTACCCAAAATTGGGTCTCTGATGTGGGAACCACATATGTGCAGAACAGTCCGTTGATGGAACAACGGACCATAGTCCACACCGTGGTTCGACACTTAGTGGAAACTTTGTGTGCAACTGACCCACAGACCCTATCTACGGTCCGTAGAGTGACCTACGATCCGTGGACGGGGTCTCGTGGGTTAGTTTTGTGCCAAGTTTTAGAACTTGTTTCAATTTCATGCCTTCTCTTTCAACAATTTCACACATATATGCCTACACATGCATTTCAACATGTAATTTGGTAATTAATCATCCTTAGGGTCTCGCTGACACAATTTTAACAGATTATCAAACCAAAACCTAAGAACCCTAAGTCAAAACTTCCAATTCGGCCTATTACTTGATTTAGTGGGTTAAAATTCAGAACACACTCACATTCTATCATTCCAAGGGGTTTTCTTAACTACAATTTAGCAATTAACTATAATATTAACAACCCAAGGTCAAGAACCAACTTCGTGACTTCAAGATTTAAACAATTAACAACGAAATTCAAAGTTAGGGTGAAGTCGTTTACCTTACAAGTAATCGAAGTGGGTGAGTGTGTTATTGCAATGAACTCCTTAGACCTTTGCTAGCCCTTTGACACGGAGCTCGGACCGAGAAATTGTTGTGAGGGGAAATAAGTGCGGTGGAATGAGTTTTGGAGAGAGGAAGAGAACATGTGGGATTTGTGGGATGATTTGGGGAGTGATATGGGGGATTAATGGATGAATTTGGGTATGTGGAGGGCTGAAAATGGTTGGGGGGGAGTTTTGAACCTGGGGGAATGAATTTAAAATGAAAGGTTTTATTTTATAAGGGGTTCGGGTTAGGTTAGGCAAACCTTAGTTTTTGCACCCACGAGACCTCATTGACGGTCACTCTGACACTTAGAAAATTCAGAACACTTACCTAGGGTCTACGGACGCCATTCACGGTCCGTGGATGGACTAACGGACTGTCGATGGGGTCCGTAGACCACTGCACAATTGTTTTTCTGTAGATTTTGCCTTTCATCTCTGCACACGTAGTAACCATTAGGACTTTCTTGTTACATTTTCTGGACACTTTTTAGACACAGACCCTATTCTATATCTAGCCAACACTAATACAATAATAAAACACCTATCTAAAGAGCGACAAAAATCAAAGTAAAAGAAGAAAAGTCCTATATCGAAAAGAAAAACCTATAGTTGGCTAGATTGTACATCTTGGGTTGCCTCCCAAGAAGTGCTTGATTTAATGTCGCGGCATGACGCAGGCCCCTTGATTACTCAAACTTCATCAAGATAATAGGCCTCAATCACCTCTTGCACACTCTCCAATTTCCCCATATAGACCTTGATCCTCTGCCCATTCACTTTGAACCTTGTTCCCTCCTTGTTCTCGAGCTCGACCGCTCTATGTGGAAACACTTGAGTGACTCGGAATGGACTGGTCCACTCGGACTTGAGCTTGCCAGGAAACAATCGCAGCCTTGAGTTGAATAAAAGCACCAGATCACCCACAACAAATTCACACTTTTCAATCTTTTGATTATGATACTTCTTCATCTTCTCATTGTACAAGGTTGGACTTTCATATGCTTTTAGGAGAAACTCATCAAGCTCATTCATGTCATTTACTCTTTGTCCCGATGAGGTGCCCCAATCCAAATTTAACTTCTTTAGCGCCTACATGGCCTTATGCTCTAGTTCTACCTGCAAATGACATGACTTCCCATATACAAGTTGGTAGGGGGACGTACCTATGGGAGTCTTGAATGCGGTACGATAGGCCCATAAAGCATCATCAAGCCTTCTTGACCAGTCAGTTCTGTTGGCATTAACAATCTTTGCAAGGATTTGCTTTATCTCTCTGTTTGACACTTTAACTTGTCCAGTAGACTGCGGATGGTAAGGAGTATCTACATTGTGACATACTCCATATTTTTTTAGCAACGCCTTGAACAACTTATTACGAAAGTGGGAACCTCCATCACTGATAATCGCCCTACGTGTACCAAATCTAGAGAAGATACTCTTTTTCAGGAATGCGGTTACACTATTACCCTCTTTGTTTGAAAGTGCAATTGCTTCCACCCATTTCGATACATAGTCAACCGCAACAAGAATATACTTCATCCCATATGAACTCACAAATGGACCCATGAAGTCAAGGCCCCAAACATCAAACTACTCAATCACCAATATCGAATTTGTAGGTAGCTCTTGCCTCTTTGAAATTCCTCGTTCTCTTTGGAAATGATCACAAGACTTGGCAAAATCATGAGCATCTTGGTGGATGGTAGACTAGTAATATCCTGCAAGATTTTATGAGTAGTCTGAATACCACTATGATGCACAGGCGATGAATGACACACCTCTAGTATACTAATCATCTCAACCTCGGGCACACAACAATGAATAATCCCATCAGCACAAATACAAAACAAGGCTCATCCCAAAAGAACTTCTTCACATCATGAATAAACTTTGTGTTTTGGTGAAACGACAAATTCGATGGAACCAGATCACTTGCTAAGTAGTTAGCAAAATTTGTGAACCAAGGAATAAGATTATAAGAAGCAGCCAGTACCTATTCGTCTAGAAATGCATCATTAATTTCAGCTCCATCTCCTAGCTCGAGCATAGTTTCCTCCTCTAATCTAGACAAATGATCGGCAACCTGATTCTCTTTCCTCTTTCTATCTTTCACCTGAAAATTGAACTCTTGCAGCAATAATACCCATCTAATCAACCTCGATTTTGCATCCTTTTTTGCCATTAGATATCTCAATGCAGAATGGTCAGTATGCACTATGACCTTAGTACCAAGCAAGTAGGATCAAAATTTCTCGAATGCAAAAACTACAGCAAGAAGTTCATAATCAGTCACCGTATAGTTCTTTTGAGAAACATTCAGAGCTTTGCTGGCATAGTAAATAGGATGAATAATATTCTCTCACCTCTGTCCCAATACCACACCAACGCCACTCTACTCGCATCATATCACTTCAAACAATTGCCCCCAATCCAATGAAATAATGATAGGTTTGGAAACTAGCCCTGCTTTCAACTCTCCAAATGCTCTCAGACAAGTATCATAATAATCAAACTTATACTCCTTTTCGAGTAGTTTGAGCAATGGGTGTGCAATTTTAGAGAAATCCTTAATAAACCTCCGACAAAAGCCTGCATGCCCAAGAAAACTTCTAACACCTTTAACAGAGATAGGTGGTGGAAGCTTTTCTATTACCTAGACTTTAGCTCTATCAACCTCAATACCCTTCTCAGAAATCTGATGACCCAGAACTATTCCCTCTTTCACCTTAAAGTGGCCTTTTTCCCAACTGACCACAAGATTGCACTCTTAACAACGTTTCAGTACCTCGGCTGGATGCATCAAACGAGTCACCAACCACAGAGAAATCATCCATAAAAACCTCAATAGTGTCCTCCACCATATCAGAGAATATCGATATCATGCAACGCTGGAAGGTCACTGGAGCATTACACAATCCAAATGACATTATTTTGAAGGCGAAAGTTCCATAAGAGCAAGTGAAGGTGGTCTTCTCTTGGTTTTTCTGTAACACCTCGGAAAACTAGTAGACCAAACTAGAGCCACAAGCTAGGGTTCTAGGGTTTGATGTATATGAAATAGAGTCGTAGATGAGACTTTCCATACTTTGAATGAGGGGCTTAGTAGTTGAACATCAAGATACGTGTTCGACCCCATAGTTTAGAAGACTATCTATGGAATGGTATAAGGTTTCAAGGGCCAAAGCAATCAAGTTAGAGTTTAAGAAACCTTGTCCTTTGAGGGGCTGTTTGGTGATGGGAGTACTTGATCACTCAAAGGGTTGGGCGAGTCGCCCTTGGGCTCTTGTGATCTCCTAGTGAACTTCCCCATTGGCCTAGGTACTGGACCAAAGGGCGAGCTAACTCCTAGCTCGCCAACCTACTTGGTGAATCGACCATTGGCACCCAAGATCGCCTAGTAAAATGCCCCATTATTTAGCTTTCCAGATATTTGGGCGAGCCAAGGGTCCACTTGGAAAGTCTCCTAGTTCCTTTGGTGAGAAAAGGGAGTGCAAAGGGCGAGGTAAGACGTGAAGCCTAGAAATTTTTAAGTTAAAAACGTTTAGGTTCCTTAGTATTTACCAAAGTTGACCCTACATTATTCTATTCCTTTCCTAGAAACTATATAAGCTTATTAGACCTAAGTTTACCTCATTTAAGTCATTCAACCTAGAATCAAAATAAAACCCAACTTCATCCTCTCCATAAAATATTTCTCTCTCTAAGAAGAACCTCCATTGAAGAAAGAGATAGAGCTTGAAGCTTAGGTCAAGAATTAAGTCCATTATTGAGAGCTTGATTTAGGGATTTGATTAAAGGTATGTTTAGATTTTCATCTATGGGTTCTTCCACCCATAGAATCCCCTAGAATTTCCCCAAATTTGTGAAGAAGAACCCCAATCAAGCTAGGGTTACTTCCAATGTATGGGTTTTAGGTGGGTATGATTCCAATAGGTTGGATAATACTCATATATGATTAATTTAGTGTTTATTCATGATATTGTGAATTGTTTATGTGATTTTCTTCGTTAACCCTAATTTTCAAAGTATGTGGGTTTATGCTTTTGGATGAGAAATTGATGATTCTTGCTAGATTCTCTTGAGTTGTTATCATGTATAGAACTTATCCAAGAATGGGAGTATGAAGTCATGAATTAAACTAGGCTTATGCATGTATGATAGAGCATGAATTATAGGGATTGAATTTGAGACTCTATGATGAATTATGCTTAGAATTGCCTATGACTAAGGCTTAGGGGTAATGTGTCTTGTGATCTAGACTAGTATGTTGATTGTGCAGTAAAGCTTGAAGGTAGGGCTTGAAGTCATAATGTTTATCACTAGGGCTTATAGAGTAAGACTAATATGAGGAGATAGTTTGCATGTATGTAGAATATGAAAGGTATTCTCACATAGAATGATTCTAGATTGAAAGGATAATACCTAAAATGAATCATTCTTGTTAGAATGGAATTGCTTAAAGTTGAGCCTTATGATTCCTTCATGTATAGTTGAATTATGTAGCTTGGGATGGTATATCTCATTGTAGCTTGGGATGGTAGATCTCATGGTAGCTTGGGATTGAGGAATTAAGCTCTCCTAAGATTAGCTTGAATTAGCATTGGTAGTATGCTTTTCTTGGTAGCTTGCATTAGTATAGGCATGGTAGCCTAGGATTGAGGATCTATACTCTCTTATGGGTAGCTTTAACTAGCATTGTTAAAATGTCTTCATGGTAGCTTGACTTGGTTAGGCCAAGACTATTTCATCATAGGTTAGGATTGAGACACCATACTCTCCTAAGGATAGCTTAGGGTTGAGGATTCATACTCCCCTAAGGTTAGCTTGCATCATGGTGAATGGGTGCATGGTAGCTAGGATGGAATACTTGTATCCTTCCTAGGATAGTTTGGATTGAATGATAATGTGTTTTCCATGGTAGTTAGGTCTAGCATAATAATTCTTTTTTAGTCTAGAATGATGAATAGTAAGCATTGAGTAAGTTAGTCTAAAGGAGTACTTAGTGTGAGTGGTCGTATAGGATGTCATTCATACATATCACAAGTATGGCTTTAATCTACTTATGAAGTGTCATCTTATGTGATGTATGCCTAGCTTGGATTGTTGCTATAGTTGCCTTCCAAGATATGATTGACTTAAGTTGATAGTTCTTTGTCAATATTTAGTAGGTCAATAGTGACACCTAGAAATGATAAATCTGAATAGGGTGACTTCAAGATATGCTTAGTGTGTGTGGTATTATGGGATGCCCCACATGCATTGCACAAGTGTACCTTGAGATTACTTAGGAGTGTAGTGCTCTTATGACATGAAAACCTAGGTCTTGACTATGAAGGTGGACTATGACCAAGAATGACCAAAGAGAGGTACTTAACTTGGATAGTATTATGGGATGCTATCTTTGCCTTGCACAAGTATTCTTGGAGGTGGCTTGTGAAGTTGTTCACTTGTAGTATGAAAGACTAACGGTTGAAAGATGTAATTATGAAGGTTTAGTTAAGGCTATGCTATAAGTATGATTTAGCTCTTATGTTCATATAAATTGTATTATATTTAGTTGTGATGTTATGATACTTTATTGAAGTTTATGTTATTGTCTCTCATGCTTATGTTTTATGTTGACTAACCATTTGAGATGCTTTATGATGTTATGTTAGGTTTCATACTTGGTATATTTTGTACTAACGCATATTGCCTACATTC
>JAJOOS010019709.1:0-13207 GCA_029582725.1 Solanum chiquidenum
ATATTTGTGTAATACACTTTTAATACAAGTTTAATTCATTTTGCAGTTTATTGATTTATTTGTTACGATTTGATTACTTGTTTAATTCATTATTGATAAATGTTCTTTCGTTCGCTACATTATTGATCGGCCAAGAATTGGAGAGATCGAAAAGAGCTCATAAAAAAAGTTTGTAAAGAGAAAGAAAGGAAGAAAGAGTGCATGATAGAGAAAAAAGAAAAAAGAGCGAGAGAAAAGAAAAAAGAGCGAGAGAAAGACAATTTAATAAAATACATTGTATTGATATATATTGCTATAAATGGTAATAATTAGAGAGTATATTTAAAATAAGTAATTATTTTTTAAAAGGGATCCACTCAAGTAATTAATCCTTGAATTAGGCTCAATTAAGGATTCTCTTCAAATGGATTAGGCTTGAATGGGTTGAGATTGAATCCAATTAAAATTATCTTGAGCCCAACCCATAAAATTCTGGGTGGATTGGGAGGGTTACCTATGTTTGGGTTCATTTTTGACACCCCTAGTTGCTTCCCACCGAATATAATCAGGACCAAGTGTTGGAAATTATACAAAAAATGATTTCAAAGTAGAAGTGTCTAGTACACAAAAACTTCAGTACCAACAAATAATGATAATGATGTGTAGTATCCATGTCTATGTTAAGTTACTCCACTCGCAAAAGGCATTAATTACAAGTGTTCCGTGTTCGGGTAAATATTTTATTGCAATAAACTAAACTTTGGGTTGTCACCCTTTGAAGAAGCAACTCTTCTGCGTGGAGAAAATTACAATAACAGAGAAATACGACTTTTCACAACTGTATTCAACGGTGGCAAGTCTTCTTCTAAACTACGCTGGTAACTTCCTGGAACTTATCTCTTCATTGTACATCTTTTCATTTGGTTGAAGTTTCTGTCACATTTGTGCAATTTCATTTAATCAAACCTGCATTTGGTCCTGATTTTATTTTGTCTCTAGTTAGATGATTTCCCTTGCCACTTTCTTGACAATTCCCGCTGCAAGTCTGAGTTACTTGATTTGGCCAAAGGAGAAAATATGGATTTGCTGAGTGGGGTTCCAAGTATTGAGTTTCACAACCTCAAGAAGGTTAAGATCGCCATCTCCTCGGAAGCGTGCTTGAAAGATCATGTCAAAAGGGGGTTTGAAAAGGTTTCCAAACTTTCAGAATTTTTGTTACTGAAAGCACCGGTTTTGGAGAATTTCGTTATCGTATCAAAGAGAAGAAGGTGCGAGACATGTTCAATGAACTGTGTATCCCAATATTTGTCTCGATTGGCCGACAAATTGTTAGGTTGTCCAAGATCGTCCACCAATGCTGCGATTAACTTCCAGGAGCGAGCTTTCCATGAGTTCACTACTAGTAGTTTCCTGTCTAAAGATACCAGAAATGTTGAGTTTTTGAATAAACTACTCATGTAATCTTTAACTTCTCTATGTTTGTATGCAACTAATTACTAGTTTTACTATTGGAATTAACCTTGTGGTTTACCAAATGTTATGGTATCTTGGTTTCTTATGAAGCATTTCCTTCATGCTGCAAATTTAAGGCAGGGAAACATTAGTACAAATTCAAACAATTTTAGGCAACGTTCATCATTTTTACTGAAACTTGAACTGGAATTAAGAAAATCTGTCTTTTTTCATTAGTACGTAATTACTCATCAATTTTTATTAAGATAATCTTGAATTCATGGTTTAAAATAATCCATTTATGAACATATGGAAATTTCATATTGAAAAGGTTTTCTTAAACAATAAATGATGTATCTAATTCATTGATAGGACCACTTCTGTATCGTAGACTTCTGCTATGAAATCATTATTTGTTTTACTGAGTGCGAAAGATACTTTAAGAACCACATTGAGGTATGGGGTAATTATCATATCATATCATATAGGCTATATATATATATATAAGAGAACCCTAGACCCGCCTACGTGGCGCCACCACAAACTAGAATTTCCTTTTGATTTATTTATTTCCAAAATTAGTCTTTCCCTTTCATGAAAAGTTGTGACTTTTATGAAAAATTGCGACATTTATGAAAAGTTGTTACATTTATGAAGAGTTGAAACTTTTATGAAAATTTGTGACTTTTCTGAAAGGTTGTGAACTTTCCGAAGGATTGTAACTTTTCCAAAGAGTTGTGACCTTTCCGGTAAGGCACAATAAGTATTTGTCATACAATTCTTTGTTGTCTGTAAATAGAGGGATTTCCTGCCACTATTATTTGTAGGGTCTTTTCCGCTATAGGGTAGTCGAATTCAAATATATTAATTAAGCTTCATATGAAGTTTGTTTCATTCCTCAAAGTTTTCTTCCGGCTATTTCATGAAGCTTAATCTTTACTATAAATCATAGTGATTCATGTAACTATAACAATTTCTTTTTGCTATTTTGGTCACTTTTTTTTAAAGGAAAAATTACCTAACAACACATCTTTTTTTACCCTATTTTCTATTATTCCCTACCATTTTAAAAAATTACAAAATCCCTCTTTTTTCTCAATTTCTCTCCTTTCCAGATACATAACTTTCAACCTTCCAACTCCATTATTTTTCTCCCTTTTTTCATTCCTATAATCACTCTACTATATCACCAGTTATCTTTATCACTCCTTTATTTTGAATTTTAAATATTTTATCTCTCCAGTTAATGATTTAAAGTTAATCAAGAGGTAGTTCTTCATTTTTTTTTATTTCCAGTTCTTTTTTTTTATAGGAAAACACGAACAATAGGCTCAATTTATTGACTATTTATCATATGTTTGTTATGTATGTGCAGTACTATTTTATAACTAAATCATTGTTTATCATATTCATAATTTTTTTTGTATATGATACATAGCTACGTCAAATTAAATGGGCATGATACATAAATACTAATTTATACTACATGTATCGATCTCAAACCAAACAACTTATGGGCAACAATTACATGTTTAATGTATCCCGTAACAATACAATACTTATCAATTTAAACGAGATACGTAAATAGTAATGTATCATGCACTATTTTTTTAGATATGATACTTAAATTTGAATTTATACTAAATGTATCAATTACATAGCAACTACCACACGGTAATGTATCAATCTCAAATCTAACATCTTATGGGCAGCAATTACTTATTTAATGTTTTTAGTATAAATACAATACTTATCAATTTAAACAAGATACATAAATAATGTATCATGCACTGATTTTTTAGATATGATAGTAAATTTGAATTTATACTAAATGTATCAATTACATAGCAACTACCACACGGTAATGTATCGATCTCAAATCTAACATCTTATGAGCAACAAATATTTATTTAATGTATTTAGTATAAATACAATACTTATCAATGTTCAAGCAATGACCAAGCTAATTAACGTAGTTGCTGCCACTTACGGACTCAAATGGTGCATAAGTAATGAATATACAAAAAATCACTTAGAACTGGATTCACTGGTCATTGTAAACATGCTTAGGAACAAAGACACAAGGAACCTCATCTTCAATTGTGTACAACTTTTTGGAATGGGATTGAGGGGACAAGCCAGACCCAGAACACTACTGCCTATGGTGATGGCAATTCATAAAAAAAAACAAGATACATAAATAGTAAAATGCTAAGTAACAAAGATATTCATGATGTATATCTCTCAAATTTTTTGACGATCTTCAAAAAATTAGGAGAAGAATTTTGATTTCAAAATTTTCAACAATTTTGAATCAAAATTGAAAGGATCTTCAACGAACTGGAAGAAGCAAGAATCTTGAATCTCAAATTTTTTGATAATCTTGAATCAAAATTGAAAGGATGTTCGATGAACTTGAAGATTCAAAGGAAATCGTTTGTCCAACAACAATGTCATCACTTTTGTATCCTTCATAATTCACATCGCTTACCCAAAATTTTGACAAAAGTTTTTGAATCAAATCTGAAAGGTTTCTTCGTTGAAAGGGAGAGCAATTTGAAATTTTGAATTTCTTCGTCATGTTAGGATTTGTCTCTGTATGATTGAGAGTAAAAAGAAACGTAAACGTAATTTATGGGATTTAATTAATTTTCAGATTTAATTTCTTTTTTAGCGCAATAAAAAGATTCTTCTTGTATTAGAATTAATGTATCCGGTTGGTGAATTAATGTATCCGGATGGTGACTTATGTATCCGGAAGGTATAAGTTTTAAGGGATTATTGTAATCAGAAAAAGAATAGGGATAAAATGTAACAACTCATAACGCTGCTGAAATGGTTGAATTCATTATATTTGGTTCTTTAGTAAACAAATTTTTTATTTCTGCCACTATTATTTGTACGGTTTTTTCGCTATAGGGGAGTCGAATTTCAAATACATTAATTAAGCTTCTTATGAAGTGTGTTTCGATCCTCAAAGATATTTACCTCCTATTTCATAAAGCTTAATCTTTTACTGTAAGTCATGGTGATTCATGTATCTACTGCAATTTCTTTTTGCTATTTTGATGACTTGTTTTGAACTCTTTCAATTAAATTTGTGAATTGTAAACTTGGATAAAGCCCAACAAACTATCTTTTTGAAAGATATGTTAAGCAGCATGCCTTTTTTTTCTTGATTGTTAGGAAATTAAGGTCGTCCTATTATTATTTATGGATATTTGTGAGTTCAAGTGCTCACAAAATTATGTTGTGAGATTTTAATATGTTGTGTATCAAAATTTTGGTTTAGAATATCCAGTAGTGAACAGTTCCATTCAGATGTCACCTACTGCTTGGTTGATAATTGCATTAGTTCTTTGTAACTGCATATTGTAACCATAACAATAACTATGGTTCAATTCCAAATAAGTTGGGGCATGTGATATGAAACATAAGCAATAGTAATGACTGTTCTGAGACAATGAGGAAAGACATTTGTGATACTAACAATTTTAGGGTCATTTTTAACATATACATGATACAACATACTATAATAAAAAAGAGATTGATGGAGGTTCATAAGAAAGAAGCTGAAGGTCCTCCATTTGAATTTAGTAAATTATGTTCTTGTATGGGACATGATGTTCCATTTTACTTGGGAGTGTTGTTGTTCAAGGCTTTTTGGTCTCTTCTTTAATGTCTGATATTGTTCTTTATAACTTCCTGGAATTTAGAAAATTTCATTACTTCTAACCAACTATTTCCATGGAGATTTTCTTAGACTTCTTTCTTATACTTAAAATCTCTCTATGACTCATAGTTTTTGTATAACAAAAACAAATATTAAAAAAATATAGCACTTTAAGATTTCGGAGGAACGCTTTGCATTAAGATAAAAATGTTCTTCACAATGTAGTGTATGTATCCAAAATACGAATATTCCTAAATGATCATATGTAAGCTTAGTAAAATTATTCAATCCCATGTGAAGCACGAATAATTTACCTAGTTAATACAAATAAGCAAATTCTTTCACCTAAACAACCGAGTATGAGTATAGTGGTTAATTAATTTATAAAATTGTTACAGAAAGTAGTTACAAGGTTGAATAGTAATACTAAAGTTGCTTACAAAGATGATCCAACAATTATGGCATGAGGTTTGTGTAGCAAGTGCTCTTTTAAATAGGTGGCATTGTCTCTAAAATTATTTGACACATTCTCTTTTAGTACCTTTAATTACCATGAAGTATATGTATCCTATGTTGATTATGACTTAGATAATTATGTTCCTCCCAAAAATAAAAAATTCCAACGTGAAACCTTAAAGCACGGGAAAATTGTTGGGTTTTAAAAGGTGTGAATGAAAAATGAAGAGTTGCGACTTTTATGAAGAGTTGCGACTTTTATGAAGAGTTGTGATTTTTATGAAAAGTTGCGACTTTTATGAAGAGTTTTGACTTTTATGAAAAGTTGTGACTTTTATGAAAGGTTGTGACCTTTCCAAAAGATTGTGACCTTTCCAAAAGATTGTGACTTTTCCAAAGGGTTGTGACCTTTTCGGTAAGGCACAATAAGAACTTTTTCACACTACCCTTTGTTTTCTATAAATTGAAGAATTTTCTCTCATTTTAAGAGAATGAATTTTCTTGACTTCTTCTACTACTACTAAATCTAGTATTCTAAGTGTATTTTACTGCCGTTGAGTGGTTCGCTGACACCGTGGTTTTAGGTATTGATACGCCAGTGAGTAAGATCGTTCTATCCTGGGAGGATATATTCCATTAACCTCGGGTACTTGAGGGGAATAATTTCCTTAAGGGGACACTGTGCATTTAGTGGGCTCGATTTTCTTTCTTTGAGAAAAATATTTTGTATATTGTTTCTAATCTGTTTCTGATTCTATTTTATCTACTACTTTTAATTTTCTAGTTTTGAAAATACTCTTTAAACTTTGTTGTTTCTTACAAAGTTATTCAAAATTTTGTTCTAAGTATCTTAGGAATACAAGATGAACAACAATCTTAAGAAAATTATTATACTTGGTATTTCTTGTATTCTATTGATTAAGGAAAACAAATCATGGAAGTAGAAGATTAATGCACTACTTCTTCAGAATTTGATGCCTTGCTTAACAAGGTCGAAGTGAGAATGTACCAATACATTGGTGGTATTCCTGTTAAAGATTACACCAGGTAACCTTCTTATTATTTATCTAAGGAGGAAAATAGTTTCTAAAAGTTAACTCTTTTGACATTTATCATGTGTATATTTGGAAAAAGATATGTTGTCACGACCCATGGGTACCCCTTAGACGTAATACGACGTACAAGACTCCGAAAAGCCTCATAGCATATCATGAACATAAGATAATAGAAAAGTATGAGAAATTTAAAACTTTACAATCGAAGTCATTTTCATAAAAACAAGTGGAAGTCTTTTTCTAAACTTTGTGTCAAACCATCTAATACAACTTTAGAATAAAACTCTTGGGACACAGCCCATACAATAGTCTCAACATGAAAATAAAAGGCATAAATGAACTAGTGGGTTTTGTCCTCGAAGCTATGAGGACTCGCCAATATCTTCAACCTTCTTGCAACTTCTAGAACTTATCTCCAACAGTAGAACTCAATCTCTAAACCCTACATTTGATTAGAATGTAGGCAAAGTATGCCTTAGTACAAAATGTACCAAGTATGAAAGCTAGCATAACATCATAAGAGCATCTCAAAATGGTTAGTCAACATAAGACATAAGCATAAGAGATAATAACATGTTCATAAACATAATCTCCAACTTAAACATAATATAATCATATGAGATACATCATGTTCATGGCATAGTCTTTACTTAGACTTTCATGGTTACATACTTCAACCTTAAGTCTTTCATATTACAAGAGAACTACTTCACAAGCCACCTCCAAGTATACTTGTGCAAGGCAAGGATAACATCCCATAATACCATCCAAGCTAAGTACCTCTCTTTGGTCATTTTTGGGCATAGTCCACGTTCATAGTCAAGACTTAGATTTTCATCTCATAAGAGTACTATACACCCAAGTAACCTCAAAGCACACTTGTGCAATGCATGCATAACATCCCATACTACCACACACACTAAGCATGTCCTTGGAGTCACTTTATTCATGCTTACTATTCATAGGTATCATTCTAGAACTACTTCATGTTGACAAGGAACTACCATCTTAAGTCGATCATATTATGGAGGGAAACTATGGCAAAAATCCAAGCTAAGAATACATCACATAAGAGAATACTTCCTAAGTAGCTTCAAGTCATACTTGTTCAATGTATGAATGGCATCCCGTACTACCATTCATACTAAGTACTTTTTTAGGCTATTATACTCAATGATTACACTAGATATCATTCTAGACTATTGCAGAATAGCACCCTACTAGGCTAGACCTACTACTATGGAAAACACACTATCATGCAAAACCAAGCTATACAAGGAAGAGTACAATTATTCAACCTAGCTACCATGCAACCATTCAACAAGGCTAAAGCAAGCTCCCCTTAGGGGAGTGTGAATCCTCAACCCTAAGTTATCCTTAGGAGAGTATGGTGCCTCAATCCCAAACTATTCTTAGGAGAATATGGCGTCTCAATACTAAGCTATCCTTAGGAGAGTATAAGCCCTCAATCCTAAGCTACCATGAGATGGCCTTGGCCTAACCAAGTCATGCTACCATGTAGGCATTCTAACAATGCTAGTTCAAGATACCCTTAGGAGAGTATAGATCCTCAATCCTAGGCTACCATGCCTATACTAATTCAAGCTACCATGAAAAGCATCCTACAAATTCTAATTCAAGCTAACCTTATGAATCCTCCATCCCAAGCTACCATGATAACTCCTAACTCATGCTACTTAAGTCAAACTATACATGAAGGGATCATAAGTCACAACTTCATGTTATTCTATTCTAACATGCTTTGATTCATTTTAGGTGATTAACCTTTCAATCTAGAATCGTTCTATATGATAAATCCATTCCCATTCTACATACAAGCATTCATATAGTACTAGGTAGGTTATGAGGATAGAAGGCTTTCACAACAACCCTACACACTAGTATACTCATTTTATGCAAGCTATCTCTTCATATTAGACTTATTCTAAAAGCCCTAGTGATCATCATCTTTGGTTTCAAGTCCTACTTTCAAGCTTTACTCTATAGTCTTTATATTAGTCTAGATCACAAGACACATTAGTCATAAGCCTTAGTCATAGGCAATTCTAAGCATAATTCATCATAAAGTCCCAAATTCAATCACTACTATTCATGATCTTTCATACATTCATCAATCTAGTTCAATTCATGATTTCATATTCCTATTCTTGAACAAGTTCTATACATGATAACAATTATAGAAGATCCAACAAGAATCATCAACTTCCCTTCCCAAGGCATAAACCCACATACTTTGATTTCATCAACTTAGATTAGGGTTAACCATGGAATTCACATAAATTCATCATAATATCATGAATCAACACTAAATTAACCATAAACAAGTATTATCCAACTAATTGGAATCATACCCAAACTAAACCCACACATTGGAAGTAACCCTAGCTTAGGTTGGGATTTTTCTTCACAAATTGAGGAAGAACTAGGGGAATTTATGGGTGGAAGAACCCATAGATGAAAATCTAAACATACCTTAGGATCTTCACCATGAAATTGAGGAGGAAATTCATCCCTTGAACCCTAACTTCACCTTGGTCTTCTTCTTCTATGTAGTCCTAGAGAGAGAATTATTTGAGAGGGAGTTTTGGGGTCTTAGATGAATGAGTTAATGACTTAGTTTAGGGGCCTATTAAGCGTATATAGGTGGTTAAATAACTAACTAACCATCCCTACTTAATTACTAATTAATTCCCCAAACACCTAACTTAAAACTAAAATTGAAAAATCTGCCATGACCCACGACCCCACCACCCACGGACCGTGGGTGGGTATACGGGGGGTAATGGTGGTTCGTGAGTGGGGTCCTGTAGCTAAGGAAGGAAGGCCAACTCAGGCCTTGACCCACGACCCCAACCCATGGGGCATGGTTCCACCTACGGCCAATAGGTGCCAAGCGTGAGTGGATTGTTTTTTGACATCTTTTTGGGCTGTTTTGAGGTCCTCCTCTAGTACCCCTTGGGTGGTCCTTGGGAGGGTCGTACATTTACCCCCTTAGCCTTAAACCTCCATTCTAAGTTTGGGAATCATTTTTACCACTTTTAATCCTCATACCACACTCCAAAACTGTTACAAAAAGCTCTAGAACTCTCTAGTTCAACATACTACTTCCCGGGGCATTACAATATCTCCCCCTTGGGATCATTCATCCTCGAATGACGATTCTAAACACTTCTAAGAGTCACAACTCTAGACTATCAGCCCATTATGCATGCACTATATCTAATGCACACAACCAAGGAAGAAAACTTCAATTCCAAGCTAAACATATTCAATGCAACACAAGGGAGTAGGAACTACTTCTACCAACCCAAAATGCATGAAAATATTTATTTACTCATTTTCAAGGAGGAACTAACATCTCCTAGGTAAAACATGCTCAACATACACTCATGGAACCTAAATACAATTTACTCTAAAAAAGCATTTATTCAAGGAGGAATCTTTCAACTCCCAAAACTAAGGCATGCTCATAATTCATCTCACGAAGTCTATATGAAAATCTACTCAAATGCACTACAACATGAGGAAAACAATGCATATAATTCATTTCTAACAAGACCTAAGAATTTTCATGAACATGCATATAAGGAAATCATGGCAACACATAAGCACACAATAACCCTACTAGATAGGCACACTATCTCCCCCTTGGGAGTAAGCCTACACAAACTCTTCTAAACATCATTCATACTAAACACAATTCAAGGTCCAACATAGCAAGTCACAAAACACAAGAAATCCGGAAATTCATTAAAGCATAAAACACATACCGGAAGGGACATGAGGAGATCACTCTTGATCTTCTCTAGATTGGAGAGCATAAAACCTATTCTTCTTTTGAGGCTCCACATCCCCACTACTAGAGGAAACTTGATTACCCTCTCTTCTTGCAACCTTAGCTTTAGGGCATTATTTCATCTTGTGGCCACTCTCACCACAACTAAAGCAACCATCTCTACCAGCCAAACACCTACCCTTATGCCTCTTACCACACCTAGCACAAGGGGGCCATAGGGACTCATTACTTATCCCTTGTGGCCTTGTGGTAGACACCCTCTCATCCTTATACTTAGGAGCATTAGAAAAGCCATGTCCGGAAAAATTTTGTCGATTTCTAGAACGACCATGTCCATCGGATTCATCATGAAAGGACTTATCACTATCCATCCTAGCCCTCTTTTTCTCCCTAGATTTCTCTTCCTTGAGTTTTTCTTCTTCCATTTGTTGGGAATGAACCATGAGGCATGAGATATCCATATTATTAACAAGCATTGTCGTGCGACATTCTTTGACTACTAGGTCATACACACCCGACAAAAACCTATTCATCTTATCTCTCAGATTTTACATTATAGATGGAGCATACTTAGACAAATGAGTGAATTTCAATGCACACTCTTTCATGCTCATGTTACCTTTCTTAAGGTTGATAAACTCTCCCACCTTGGCTTCCCTCAACTCCTACGGAAAGAACCTATCTAGAAATGCTTCCTTAAAAGTTTCCCATTCTATAGGACCCGCTTCTACCGGCCTACTATCTTTCCATTGTTCATACCATATTTGAGCCACATCCTTCAATTGATAAGTGGCTAGTTCCGCTTTTTCTACCGTACTCACTCCCATGATAGCAAGGGTCTTATAAACCTCCTCTATGAACCCATTTGGATCCTCTTCCACCTTGGAGCCACTAAACTCCAGAGGGTTCATCCTCAAAAACTCTATCACTCTAGAAGCAGTCATCCCCCTTATTGGGTTTGCCGGAGCCACAACATCCTTATTGGCTAGCGCTGTCAAGGCTAGAGCCAATAATTGCATAGAAGCCCTAAACTCCGCAAGAGTAACATTCTCAATTAAAGGGTCATTTAGAGCTTGAGGAGGAGTTTGGGGTGGAACTTGGAGAGGAACCTCTTGCTCCTCATTGTCTTCCTCATCTCTCCTTGCATTTGCCCTTGTATTAGCCATATCCTGAAAAACCATAGGGCACACATTAGAAAAAAAGACCTACTAGAGCCAAACTCTATGGCATGACTTAGAGAATGAAAAATTGAGATTTCCTAAACATCCAATAGCCTCCTATTCATAAATGTGGCGCGCTTCACATTTATGAACAAGACTCTACCAGACGTGGTTTGATACATCCTAAAACCATCCTAAAACATTGTGCTCTAATACCATGTTTGTCACGACCCAGGGGTACCCCCTAGACGTAACACGACGTACAAGACTCCGAAAATACTCATACAAGCCTCATAGCATATCATGAACATAAGATAATAGAAAAGTACAGGAAATTTAAAACTTTACAATCGAAGTCATTTTCATTAAAACAGGCGGAAGTCTTTTTCTAAACTTTGTCTCAAACCATCTAATACAACTTTAGAATAAAACTCTTGGGACACAGCCCATACAATAGTCTCAACATGAAAATAAAAGGCATAAATGAACTAGTGGGTTTTGTCCTCGAAGCTATGAGGACTCGCCAATATCTTCAACCTTCTTGCAACTTCTAGAACTTATCTCCAACAGTAGAACTCAATCTCTAAACCCTACATTTGATTAGAATGTAGGCAAAGTATGCCTTAGTACAAAATGTACCAAGTATGAAAGCTAGCATAACATCATAAGAGCATCTCAAAATGGTTAGTCAACATAAGACATAAGCATCAGAGATAATAAAATGTTCATAAACATAATCTCCAACTTAAACATCATACAATCATAAGTCAACATAAGACATAGTAAATGAGCATAGGAGATACATCATGTTCATGGAATAGTCTTTACTTAGACTTCCATGGTTACATACTTCAACCTTAAGTCTTTCATATTACAAGAGAACTACTTCACAAGCCACCTCCAAGTATACTTGTGCAAGACAAGGATAGCATCATATAAGACCATCCAAGCTAAGTACCTCTCTTTGGTCATTTTTGGGCATAGTCAACGTTCATAGTCAAGACTTAGATTTTCATCTCATAAGAGTATTATACTCCCAAGTAACCTCAAAGGACACTTGTGCAATGCATGCATGACATCCCATACTACCATACACACTAAGCATGTCCTTGGAGTCACTTTATTCATGCTTACTATTCATAGGTATCATTCTAGAACTACTTCATGTTGACAAGGAACTACCATCTTAAGTCGATCATATTATGGAGGGAAACTATGGCAACAATCCAAGCTAAGAATACATCACATAAGAGAATACTTCCTAAGTAGCTTCAAGTCATACTTGTTCAATGTATGAATGGCATCCCGTACTACCATTCATACTAAGTACTTTTTTAGGCTATTATACTCAATGATTACACTAGATATCATTCTAGACTATTGCAGAATAGCACCCTACTAGGCTAGACCTACTACCATGGAAAACACACTATCATGCAAAACCAAGCTATACAAGGAAGAGTACAATTATTCAACCTAGCTACCATGCAACCATTCAACAAGGCTAAAGCAAGCTCCCCTTAGGGGAGTGTGAATCCTCAACCCTAAGTTATCCTTAGGAGAGTATGGTGCCTCAATCCCAAACTATTCTTAGGAGAATATGGCGTCTCAATAC
>JAJOOS010019710.1:0-10961 GCA_029582725.1 Solanum chiquidenum
AATTGAGTGTGAGATCAGTTATTTTAAATTTAATATTATTAGTGTTTATCTTACCATTTAAATTTTAAATTTTATTACTTAATTGTAAATTTTAAATTTGTGTTCTTTATAATTTAAATTGGAAAGTAGAGGGATGAAAAGAAATTATTAAGGCAATCATTTTGTAGCCTTTTTAAAAGAAATTGAAATTAACATGTATTTATGGAAATTATGAGAATCCGGGAACAAGTCTATTCCCCATGTATTGGGAAACTTTTCATGTATTAAAAAATAATTAATAAATTTAAATTTAAATAAGGGTAAGAAGGTCAAAAAGTAAACCTGTTTATAGTGTGAATGTGCCATTCTGGCCATTATGATCAAAATTTTCTGGCCAAAAGGATTTTTCCTTTTTTATTTCACCCAATAAAATAAATGATATGTAATAAATATTTTTTTATAAAATAAAATAAAGAGAAACATGTAAGTTTCAAGGGTATAAATAGTTAATTAAAAAGATGAATGGACGGATATTTTTAGTAAAATAGATAAATGTAGGATTTAGACTTTTTTCTAAAACTTAGAGGTACTTTTTGTCCTTTTTGAACAACCACTAATAACTTATATGATTATTTTATCATATTATTCATATAGATTAATTTTAGTCTTTAAATTTTAAACATAATTTAGAGAATAAATAATTACTGTTAAGAGTAAAATATAAAAAATATTATATCTTTCTCTTGATCTAATAAAAATAACAAATAAAAGTGAATATATATTTTAAGTATAATAGGTAGGTAAAAATGGACGGACAAAGCAGTATTTGTTTTAGTTTGAATACATTTTCAAAACTTATAAGAATCCAAATGTAAATTCCATGATAATCAATTACTTCTTCGACTTAAATTATTTATCATTTTTCTCTTTTATATGCCTCTTACCAAGACATTAATTATGAAGAGTTCTTTTTTTTTATAGAGAAAATACATTTTTAAAAAAACTCCTGAACTTGGTCAGATAACTTAGTTTAGTACTTAAACTACACGAACGTTTAAATACCCTCCTTAAAATATCTTTGAAGTGAATTAAAAATCACCCTAAGATTATTATACCACTCTCACTTGCCACATCATAGCCATGTAAGTGTCACAGCATAGCCATGTCAACACCATATCATTAATTAATTTTTTTATTAATTATTTTCACAAATTTTTCTTTAACACTTCTTAAAATTAATTTACACTAAGTAATTAATTACAAATGTATTTTCTAAAATTAAAATTTAAAATATGGATCCATTCTTATTCCCCCATACCCAGCCCCACCCACCCCTTTTTTATTTTCCCCCACACCCAACTCCCACCCACCCTCTTCACTTCTTTTTTCTTCACCATTTCTAGCTCTTAACTATTCATTTTTTTCCTCTTCATATTTTCCAATGATCTCCACCACACCTCTTGTTTCTCTTCCTTTCTTCGTCTTATTCAGTGAACCAACAAGTTTCTTTAACTCTGATGAAAATCAAAAAATTTATAGGTGTGAAATTGACGTCAATAATAAGATGTTGGTGTTGGATTTTGTGGATTACTAAAGAGATGATGAAATTGAAGTAGTGATAGAGTTGAGGCTGAAGATGGAGGAAAAAAGGATGCTTCAATGGAGAAGAAGCTTATTGGGAAGACAATAAAATGAAGAGACAAAAATTAAAAGTTTGATGGGCCAATAGGAAAATTCATATAGTTTAATAAAAGTTAATATATTTAAAAAAACATTTAAAATATAATTATATATTGACCTATAAAAAAATGACATGCATATGATTTTATAAAAAAAAAATTCCCTTTTTTAACTCATTCACATGCTATTAGGTGAGTGAACTAATTCTTTTTGTCACGTCATCCCTAGGGGTTGCATTTAATTCACTTTAAAGATGTTAAGGGAACTATTTAAACACCTGTGTAATTTAAGTGCTAAAGTAAATTATCCGACCAAGTTCAGGGTTTTTTTATGTGTTTTCTTTTTTTTATTTACTATTTTACTTTTATGTATGTCTTAAAATATAATTTCTCTTAATTGTTATTTTATTTTAGTCATGTGTTATTTTGTCGTAGTTGAGATATTTAGAGCGTTCAAAAAATAATTACGAATAAAGATAAAACAGAAAACATATAATTAATTTAAATATTTAAAAGTAATAAATAATATGAGATATTTAAAAAATATATAGATAGGGAAACTGCTCCTTAATACTCTAAAGTGTTGCTATTGAGCACATCTTTGGTATCTTCATTCAAATTTCAATGCAAGATGACTGAAATTTCGAAAACACTCAAAATTGTGTTTTTCACCTTTTCCATTTACATTTTCACATTCCTATTTCATAATTTATCCTAAATTTTTATTTTTACACACTTTCCATTCTCATTTTCACTTATTATTTCATATTTCATCCTAAATTTAATTTTTGTAAAAATGACTCCATTTAAATTATGTATTTCATGTTTAAATATCACAATTCATCTTTTATAGAAAAGGTACATACAAACAACTACATATTTTTTGTAAAAATTATAATGAAACATAATTTTATTTTCATCTTCAGCTTCAAAGATTTCAAATAAAGTGAAAAATTATTTGTGTTAGTATGTACTAACTTGTATATGAATCTAATCTACGACATTATGTGACTATATATATTTTGAGATATTACTTTTTTTTAGTAGATTTGACTCTATAAATTTCAATCTTTCGGGTAAATTAATCAAGTTGAGTGATTTTGCTAGCTTTTATAAATTTGGTGGGGTTGGGGATTCATTGGAGAGGGGTGTTTAAACTTTATTTAGAAAAGGAAAAAGAGACAAATATATATTTACCCCTCCCCCCACCCACACACACAACTTTTTGATTTAAAGTGAATATATTCCTCATTACCAAATGATGTATATATACTCTTGCCGTCTATTAAATAATACATATTTACTTCTTTTTTTTCATTAAAACTCCATTGGAACATTCAGTCTCAGAATGCAAGGGAAACAATGGAGATAAGATCAGAAAAGAGCCCATCAAAGCAAAATTAGCATACGAAATAAATCAATTAATATGCACATATGATAAGATCAGAAAAGAGCCCATCAAAGCAAAATTAGCATAAGAAATAAATCAATTAATATTCGCATATAAATACTAACCTATTAATTAAAAAAACTAACCAGAATCAATCCGAATTGACCAAATATAGAAAAATATATGAAAAAAAAACAAATAAAATTTATGGAGAAATTAGTTTAAAATAAGGTATGAAAATGTAAATATTGCAACGGAAAAACAAGGGAAAAAGATAAAAATATATCAAAATGTCCTTTATGTATGGTCTTAAACAAGCAATGTTGAAATTAGAATAAAAAAATTGTCAAAAACAATAAAGAAAAAAGATATTCTTTTATAAGCAAACTAAAAAAATAAAATAAAACAAAGTGAAATACTAGTAATATAGAGCAATGACAGATAATGATTTAATCAATAATGAGATTATGATTGAAGCAACGATTAGCTAATGAAAAGTAAAAAGTACAATTTTTTTTAATTTTTTTTTTTAAGTTGAATCATGGGGGCTTTTATTAATTGGGAAAGATAAATACAAACTCATTTGGGCCTATTACCCAAATCAATCAAATACATATAAAATAAGAGCAAAAATGGAAAGAAGCCCCCTTCTGCCAATGCCCTTCCCTGTCACATTATATACTATAGTCTAGGTTTCCAATTTTAGATCTACCATTCCATTTCCTTGAGACCCTCCACACTTACGAAATGTTGCATCATAGCTCACACCTTGTCTCTGTCTACTGCTTCTTTGGAACCTCAACCAACTATCACTATTGTTCCTTCTCATTCAGTTAACAAGAGTAAGTTCCTATTCTTGCTTGCTTTTTTCATGTTCATGACTTCCCTGTTCCATTCCAAGGTTGTATGGGCTGTGCGCTTTTGTTATTTTTGCAGGTGGTGTCAATACCGATTGCAGTTCTACTCCTCCTCCTTCTTTGTTTGATGCTAGCTCCTTCCAGGTTTAAGATTCTCCAACAGACTTCCAGATCTTTGCAGGCTGTACTATTTAGACTAATTATTATTTCACTACCTTTAAATTCCTTCAGACCTTTGTAGATAACATTTATGTGAAACAACTTATTATGTATCCTCCTCAGCCCTATTATCCCTTCACTAGTGATACTCTTAAATAGGGGCATTTTAATTTATCACTGATTATAATCTTTTTTCCTTCTGGCTCCATGCTTTTATAATCTGTCAAAATGCAATTACCTTTATCAATGGCTATATTAGTCAGATAATCTGCTAGTTGGTTTCCTTCCCTTAGTATATGCTGGAAAATATGTTGCTTGTTTTGTAGGTATGTCCTTATTTCTGCCACCATATCTGTAATTATCCAAGGAGTTGTCCATTTCCCTTCTAATACCTTACATAATAACATTGAATCTGTCTGGATAATAATTCTGGTATGATTTGATTGATTGCAGTGTTTACATGCCTCTAGTATTGCCTTGGCCTCTGCCACTGTATTTGTAGTAGTTTCGATCATCTTCCCTTCTGCATACATAATATCTCCTTTGTCATCTCTTAGGCAAAAGGCGTATGAGCTTAAACCTGGATTCCCTCTAGAAGCTCCGTCTGTATTGTACTTGACCCAACCAGCCGGTGGAAATTCCCATATGACTTTTGTTACCTTCATCTTGGTCCTATAAGCATCCAATTCTTTCAACATTTCTGGCCAGAGAGGTGGGCATCTCATCCTTGGTTTCCTCAGTTGAATCAGCATAAAGATGTTCCTAGTTACATTGTGTATGACCCTAGGCAGTGATGTTTTCTTCTCCTCATGTTTCATCTTGTTTCTTCTTCTCCATAATTCCCATATTACAAAGCAAGGTATAGCTCTGTAGTATGGTTTCATGTCTTTCTTGATGTCATGTTGCACTATTTACGTAGTGCTGCATCTTGTCTGCTTTCCTATGTTTAGTGAGAGCTTAAGAAGAAGTACCTGCGGAAGAAGAGGAAAAATGAATTTAAGTTCAAATTAAGTGGAATATTTAGTTATACATGTATATCTATGTATGCATTTTTATGTTATGATTTTAGTCATTTTGATAAGAGTAGCATTTGTAAACAATAATATAATCAAATTGTAGCAGGTATAGTGTAGTGGTAAAAGTGTGATTGTGAAGTAAATAAACAAGTGTGAAGTATATATAGGAGGATATCTACGACACTGTAAAGAGCACAATCCCACTAAAGCAATGGCTTTAGGCACCAAAAAAAAAAAAGGGCGTCAAAATTAGAAATTTCCATGGCTCTGAAAGAAGCAAAAAGCTCAAAATTCAGTTGAAATAAACAATATGAACAAATATATTCAAAGAAATAGATTTGATTAAATGAAAAGCACACCTCGAGATCAAACCAAAAGCAGAGCAAGTACAGAGTAAAACACAGACAGTAAACTCAAAAGATGAAGGAGATACATACATTACATAAGAAGTGAAGTAAGTTGGGTTGGGAGGGTGGCAAAATCTACTTTGTTATCTGGTGACAAGACGTGATATTAGTGATGCCACCTTTAGACTCTCCTTCAAGCTTTAAAACTAACATTACTTATTTTTAATTGTAATCCTGAATTTATTTTTTTTATCTTGAATTTATGTTATATTGTAATTTTTCACTAAAAAATATCCTGTTGTACTTGAAGGCTTTTGTGATGCAGATTGGAACACTTTATCAGGTGATTCCTGTTCTACCACTGGTTATGTCTTTACTATAGGTGGTGGTGCTATTTGTTGGAGATAAAAAAAACAAACTATAATTGCTAACTCTACCATTGAGGCAGAACTAATTGCTTTAGCTTCAGCTAGTGAGGAAGCGAATTGGTTAAGAGATTTATTATTTCAAATACATTCCTCCTATTTTAACTCATTGTGATAGCACCGCTGCGATTGGTAGAGTTCAAAACCGTTATTACAACGGTAAATCCAGACCTATAAGGAGGAAACACAGTAATGTAAGATCATACTTGACAAATGGTACCATTAATGTTGATTATGTCAACTCTTGTGATAATCTTGCAGATCCTCTTACTAAGGCCTTAACAAGAGAAAAGGTCTGGAGCACATCGAGGGGGATGGGATTGAAGCCTACAAATCCTTGAGTCATATATGAGGAAACCCAACCTAGGGACTAGAGATCCTATAACCAGGATCAAAGGGAAAAACTAATCATATGATGACTTGTTGTGAAAAATGCACTATCTTTTTATTCCCTCCATATGATGTGAGTGCATTGTTTCTTGTAGTTTGTGAAGGTTGAGTTGATAAAACTCTTAATGAATATCTGTAACCCATATGGGTGGAGTGTTAAGCTTACAGGAGCACTCTCGACAGATTTCACCTATGTGAGTGTGGAAGTAGGTCGCTTCCTATGAGAATTGGCTTAGCACTCATGAAATCGGGATAGCACATAGCCATAACATGCTGGCTTTTAAAGCTCATGTCAACACCTTGATTATTATGTGTGAACAATGATATTTTATTTCCCTTAAGCAGTCATAGTACAAGTCTGAGACCACTACGACTCTGGAGTAAAAGTTATTGTTTCACTAAGGGGAGGTTCAATGCAGAGCACACCTTCATTATGCATGGTAGTCTTCCTTCAGCCGATATACTCTCTTATATAATATTAAAATGAGTGAGGGATTGTTGGTCAGCATTTTAATATTAATATTTTTGTATATTAATTTGCTTGAAATGTTTGGAGTCAAGGTATTGCATTTGCTGTAAGTTGTGCGTTGGTGGATAATTCTTTTGTCTTAACCGTTGGGCAGTTATTTGGAGCATTACTCCATTTGGAACAAGTGCTGATGTTATGACTATTTTGTAATATCCCATATTTTAAACAAGGACATATTAGTCATTAGCTTAAAAAAAATCAAACGGGCCTTAGCCCATTAGAAACCTAATAAGGGAAAAATTAAATTAAGCTAAAGAAATTATTGGAGTTAAGAGTTTTGTTAGCAACTCTTGGAAAAATAAAAGTGAAGAAAGAGTACGTTCTTGGAGTCTCTTCATGTTAAGGAGCATGAAATCGATTAAAACAGAGAAAAATAACTAAATGGAGAAGAAGTGGAACTCTTGCTATTTCAAGTATGGATTTCAAGGTAAGTATCTTAACTTAGTTTAAAGATTGAATTTGTATATTCCCTGACTATAAATTTGAGAACTGAGAGTTTGAAAAACATGGGTTTAGAAGGAATAAAGGAATCCCTTAAACTCTTATTATCTTACGGTTTGAGTGAGTATGTTAAATGTTTGGACCAAACTTTTGTAGTTCGGCATAAACTGAAGAAGAATTGCTAGACAATGACATTAGTTTTTGTTTATTATAGGGTGAAGTAATCAACAATGAGACTGCTTTGCGGGATCTGAAGCACCAATTTGATATAAATTGACAGATTGAGAGTCTATCATAAAACCTCGAAGATTGGGTATTCTGAATTTAGTATGAATTAGCCTAAACGAAGGAAGTATTACGAGACTAATATGATGTGATTATAGATTGATTGAAGGAAGTCATACAGATTGCCCAAGTGACAGATTTGGTACTTCAACACGAGTACTGCGAGTAGTAATCTTACCACAATTGATGTTTTATAACTTGCATGACTTTCACGTGGTTTATAAAGTAAATGTGTTATCGAATGTTTTGAACTTGCATGTGGGACAAGTCTTTTACTGAATATGATACTGAAAAGATTATTTGAGATGATCTCATTCTTATAAGATATATATGATTACTGATATTGAAAAGGTTTTACACTTATTTGAGAAATAGTATTTTGACAGGTGATTGTTAAACTTTGAAATGATATGATTTGATAAGATTTAAATGCTCTGTTTGATTTTGAATTGTTTTTACTGATTACAAGAAAAATATAAATAGGAGTAGACCTTGATGAATCTCGTAGCTAACGGCGGGTTCGTTAGACCTGGTGCACCTTGTAGTTCTGATTACTGATAAAGCCCTTGCTAGTGGGAAGGTAGAACTAGTACACTGTTACTGATATCCCTCGAGTAGGGATCTACTGATATGAATAATTAACTCTTTTATGAGGAGTTCACTGTTATTGGTTACTTCTTAAAGAGAAGGCCACAATGATTACATGATTCATCCTTGGAAACCTCCCAGCTATAAGATTTGATATGAAAATGTTCTTTTTCTGAGTTTGTTATTAGGTATTTACATTGATTTTGCTTATAAGAGGCACCTAAGATTGAATATTGTTATTGTTTCTGAAAGAGCATTGTTTCATCATTATGACTATTACACTAGCATGTTTTCTGACTTGTCCCTCATTAAAATGGTTGTGGTTAAGTATTATTACTCACTGAGCTAGCGTCTCACTCCTCACTAATTATTTTTACAGAGAATTCAGGTGGTATTGAAGAGGATTTCATTAACTAGCGTGTGAGTTGGTAGCATCTGGTGAGCCCCGCATTGCTTCGCGTGGCAAGAGAACTATTGATTTGCTATGTTTATTTAGTTTCTTTTAAAAACTCTTAGAGTCGCTTCATTTGTCATTCCTTTGATTTGAGTCAAGATTAGTCCTTCGAATTTTAGTCAAGTGACTAGTTTGGAACTTTTTCCGTAATTTGGAGATGAATTGGTTTTATTGCGTGACAATTTGATCATTGATGGATATTATATAGTGGTTTATAGTTGCTATTAGTTGTGTTGTGAATTTCTGAGACAGGAAAAATCCAGGATAGGTCTAAAAACAAAGGAAACTCTGCCCGATTTTTTGTAGAATTCTGGTGAGGCTTGCTTTGGTATTCTCCCCCTTAGCGCCGGTCATGGACCTAATTCGGGTCGTGACACATTTCCTGCAACATCGGTAGTAGCATCTTGGCCATTACTTCTCCATATTATTTCTCCATCACCTCATTCTTTATTCCTCCATTATTCTTTATAACCTATGTAGCATATGTAATACCTAAGGTCATTTACTTTCACTATTTACCACTCCATTATCTTCTTATTTATTCCTAGGAAGACTTCTTCTACTATAAATAGTGGTGGTTTTCATTTGGTTTGTGTCACATAAGACACAAGAAAAATATAGAGAGGAAAAAGTTAGTCAAAATAAGAGAGCTCTTATTAGTTGAAGGGAGGTAAGACACAAGAAAAATATGGAGAGGAAAAAGTTAGTCACAATAAGAGAGTTCTTATTAGTTGAAGGGAAGTGTTCTTTTTGTGGAGCTTTGGACTCAACTCTTGTCCAGAGTTGTTGAGTTATACTTTGTGTTAAGGCTGTTGTATCTTGGAGGGGACAAGTCAAGAGGATTACTGTTGGACCGGTGAAAACATTTGCTACAGTGGGCTTGAATCTCCTTAATGAGAGCGAGATATCCGTGCCTCAGCCTGAAGAGATTTTTATTTCTTCATTTAATTTTCAATTGTAATCTTGAATTTTTGTTATATTGTAATTTTTCACTAACAATTTTAAGGAGATTGTAACAATGGCTACAATTGAAAAAACCGCGGATGTCAAGATGGGAGACCTTAACAAGCCATTTCGGTTCAATGGTAACCATTTCAAAAGATGGAAGGGTAAAGTACTTTTCTACTTAAATCTTCTCAATGTTTCTTATGTGTTAACTGAGAAGAATCCTAATAAAGTTGATGGATGGTAGGTGATTCTGGTGCAAACCGTCATGTCTGTTATGACAAAGATTGGTTTAAAAAATATACTCATTTTGAGGAGCCCAAAACCATCATGCTTGGTGATTCACATACAACTCAAGTGCTTGGAATGGGAGATGTCGAATTGTGTTTTACCTCTGAAAGGGTGTTAACTTTGAAAGATGTACTTTATACTCCTTTCATAAGAAAAAAATTGATGTCTAGTTTTCTTCTTAATAAAGCAGGCTTTAAACAGATTATTGAATCTGATCAATATGTAATAGTGAAGAAGGATATTTTTGTGGGGAAGGGGTATGCTTGTGATGGGATGTTTAAACTGAATGTTGAAATGAATAAAGTTTCTACTTCTGTTTATATGCTTTCTTCTACCAATTTTTGGCATGCTCGTTTGTGTCATATTAATGGTCGTTATGTTGGAATCATGAGTAATTTAGGATTAATATCAATGATAAAAACAATTTTGAAAAGTGTGAGGCTTGTAGTAAAGCCAAAATCACTAAAAGGCCTCATTTCCAAGTTGAAAGAGAAACTGATTTGTTAGAATTAGTTCATACTGATATTTGTGAACTTGGTGGAATTTTAACTCGTGAAGGTAATAGATATTTTATCACTTTCATTGATGATTTTTCTAAGTTTACATATGTTTACTTGATGAAAAATAAAAGTGATTCTTTTGAAAATTTTAAAACTTATCTCCATGAGGTTGAAAATCAGTTTGGCAGAAAAATAAAAAGAATTAAAAGTGATAGAGGCCGTGAATATGAGTCAAATGAATTTAATTCTTCTATTAGATCACTAGTTAACTAAACCGCGCTTCACGCGGTCTTATTTTTCTATATTTAATTGATATAAAAATTAAGAAATTACAAATCTAACAGAAAAAAAACAATAAAAGAAATAAGAAAAAAAAACAATAGAATTAATTAGTTTCGAGAAAAAAGAAGAAGAAGAGAATTATATTTTTTCCTTGAAACAATACAAAGACATACTTTTTATGCACCAATTTTATATACGTTGCTATCTCATTTTTGGGTGTTTTAAATTATATATGTTATTTTACCAATAGTTTCCTCTATATAATATTATTTACATTTATAAATTTATTTAACTATTTCAATTTAAAGTTCGTGTAATTTCTCTTACTTAACTTTTTAACAATAATTACTTTAAAATATGAGCATATAATAGCTTAAACTTTTTTATATATCCACACAAAACTT
>JAJOOS010019713.1:0-17407 GCA_029582725.1 Solanum chiquidenum
AAAAAGACTTCTAAACGAAAGAATTATCAATGCATGCAAAACACTATTCAAGAATTGCTTATTTACTATTCGTACTTTGTTAATCGCTCATGGTTCCCACAACCCTAGTTATGGAGTTTAGTTACCCATAATCATATGAACACAATTCATTATTTTAGATAAAAGAATTACGAACTTACGTAAGAAGAATAATAAACCCACAAATTCAACTTGAATTGCAATACAAAAATCTTCAAAACGAACTTAGGAAATTAAAAATTGCTAAAGTTGCAAGTTAATCTCCCAAGTCAAGAACTAGAATAGAATAATAATCTCCAACCCCCAAAAACAAGGTTTACATGCCCTATTTATAGAAAACAAATCCTAAACTAAAAAGGGAAACAAAATAAGGAAAGTTTCATTCAGGCACGCGTTTTCATTCCACGAGACTGACTCACGGACCGTCAATGGATCTACGGTCCGTGAGTCCCTTCCGTCAGCCCAGCCTTAGAAAATATTTCAGCTTCCAAAATCTAGCATCTCTGAAGCAAACGACGGATGTACAGTATGGACCGTAGATCGATCTACGGTCCGTCAATCCTCCTCCATAGCTCCACACTTGGAATCTTCAATATCAGGTACTAGAACCCTCGCAGTATCAATCTACGGATCAATAGTACGGTCTGTAGATCGATCTACAGACTGTCAATGGCAACCGTGGTTCCACACTTGGTCAGATTTCCCTGATTTGCATCCATGCCTTGGCTGCTGATCTATGACCACCATCTACGGAGCGTCAATGGACCTACGGTCCGTAGATCACCTCCGTAGATGCCCTTTTCTGCATTTCTTTCAGCTGTCTCTTTAATTCCACGCCTAAACCTCTTTCCTGCCAAATATGATAAAAACTCATAAGAACAAATACAAAAAGGCCCTAGACACACATAACTTGTAAGTGAACTGTATTAGAAATACCGTAAACTCACGGTATATCAGGAGCCGATCACATGTTTATGCCGGAATGTGGCAACCGATCCAAGTTAGTGTGTCGGAACGCAACACCCGATCCATTCAACAAACCACAATCACAATCACAATGTATATTCTCACAATCATACAACAAGAGGTGATTCATGGCATACAATTATTCAATTATCCTCATTTACGATTTGGGTGATCAATAATGCAACATTCACATACATATATGCATTATAATGAGCAATTACAAACATATATCACACCAACATGAAATCACAACCATCACCTACCTCAAATCCAAGGTTGCATCCCCTAAGGCACTTGAATCTTCCCTTTCCGGATTCTTTCTGCTTGTTCTAGGTCTACAAACAATAATTTATACGCAAGGATCAACAATCAAGACCCAATTACCTGAATCATAATCAATAATATCAACCCTAGGTCAAACCCTTGATCCCCATACCCAGATTAGGGCTTTTCCCACCATAATTCTCAGATCAAAACTCTTCCCCATCGATAATTACCCATTAGATTGCATTCTACAGATCAAAAAATGGATTCGGAGAGTGGAAATCTTACCTTTAGCCTCAAGAATGGTGGAAAACTATCAAGAAAAACCCTGGGTTCGTTCCTTAGCTCTCAAGTTCAAAAATTGCAAAATAAAACATTTTTGGGTAAGTTGGGTATTCAAACATGCCACAAATCATGAGGATTATGGGTAATGGATAAAGAAAGGTTATGTTTTCATCAAGTTTCTTCCAAGAAAAGGAAAAGGCTCAAGGGTGCTTAAAAGGAGTTAACACAATCATAAGGTAGGCCACAAAAAGAGGTATAATGTCATATTAGTTCACACTTTTTAAAGTTCCCTAAGATCATCTCAAGAAATTGCATCACTTTAGTCAGCCAGACGAACGGGGCAAATTCTAGGTGTCATCGTACATGGTTAAGGGTAAGCTCATCACACAAGGCATTGACACCAAAGTCAAACAAGACTCCACACTTTTGCTAGTGTGCAATGTTCATCACAAGACACTCAATTTGATACTTGGCTAGTCACAACGAGATGCGAAGAGTTTACATATTGGCTATGCAACTTCATTTGGCCTTATCGTAGTCGCACATTCATTTTTGTTCAACTATGAGCACTATTCAAGTCATCGATATTGATCAAACCGATACTGAAATTTGCACAAGAACAGCCACATTCATCACGATCAAGAGGTGGCAATTTTTTTTTTCGGAAGGGTCAAAAATTATTTGCAATTAAAAACACGGAGATAAAAGGTCAAACCTTCCACAAAATGCAGTGTAAAACATAAATTCAAAACCCAAATAGATAAACAAAGCATCAATATTCACAACAACTCACACAAAAGGTGGGCCTCACCGCACCACAAATAAAATCATTTGTCCTCAAATGCAAACAAAAATATCCAAAATTCAGAAAGTAAGCCAGATAGGAGGGTCAGTAATACCAGATCCACCAGGAGCTGCCACATGTGTATCTGCCAAAAAGTTCCGCATAGCTGCATAGAATCCCCGGGCCAATGAAGGAATAGAGGGCCCTCAGGGAGTATCCTCCGTGTCAAAAATAAGCCTCTTGCCCTTGCCTTTGTTTCCGGGTGGAGGTTCTTGCCTTCCCTTCTTGAGAGGATTTGACCTCCCTTCATTTATTTTGAAATTTCGTGCTCTTATCTTTCGGGGTGGCGTGTTTCTTCCTGCAACTTTAGGTCTGGCCAAGTCTGCAAAACATTGATTAAAAGTAAGAAAATATTCAAACAAAAAGACAGAATCAGTTGCAGACAGACTCGCTGAATAGCTATAGTGAACAAGGGTCGCCAAAATTTACAGTGCAAAAAGGTTTCAGGGGTGCAGACAAAGGGTGATCAAGAAGACTTTCGGCGACCTCAGACTTCTCGCTGAAAGTTACAGAATCCAACACTGAATGAAACATGAAATTAAAGGCGAGATGGGGACATTCAACGAACCGTCGAGTGGTTCGGCGAGCTTGACCCAGCTCGCCAAACTACCCAACGCGCCTACTTTCAACCTAACTTCTCCAATTCAACCCCGCAACCCCCGAAAACAAAATCAAAGCAAGCACTGGCTTAATTAAAGCAAGACCCATTACACCCATTACCATGGGATACTCAGACTTCTCCTGGCTAAACTAGGCAACATGCAAGCACAACCTCACAAATTTTAATCTATTTTAAGGTGCCAAATTACGGGATTTCAACATTCAAAACAATACGGGAAAGATATTCAAACTAAAATAGGCAATCAAACAAATTAATATTAATAGAGAGTCCCAGAACACGACAACACGATAAGATCATTTGCATAAGAGTTCAAAATGCCAAAAATAAACCCAGGGATCAGGAAACCAACCTTTAATGCTGATTAAGATAAGATTGAATTGCTAGGCGGCAATGTAATCCAAATTCCGAGCACATATCAATGATTATAACACTTAGAGAATGCAAAAATATAGAGAATATCGTGCGGGTGTGAATTTGGGGAGATTAGAAAGTGAAGGAAAGTGAAGGAGTTTGAAAAGTATAACCTTTTGGCCTGAAAAACCATCCAGTTTTCGCCCATTCGGCGACATTAGTCTTACTCGCTGATCCGCTCGGTGAAGCACCGAGTAGACACTTACCTCGCTGAATTTTACAGGACTTCCAATTGATTTAGAGATCCAAACGGCGGACTATATCGGGGTCACCGACTAGATCGGTGACTCACCAATAATTTCCTGGGTTCACCAAGTTTTATAGACTCCAAGTTAAATTTGTCTTAAGTCTAACGGAGATCTAAGTCAGGGTCGCCAACCTCTTTGGCGATGGACCGACTGGACCTTTTTCTCACCAATTTCCCTCTTTCCAAAAACTCTCCATACGTTAACCTGCACAGCCAACAAACCATTATTTCAAACAAAAAAAAACTTGGGTTGCCTCCCAAGCAACGCCTTAGTTAACGTCGCGGTACGACGCAAGTCCACCTTCAAACCTTATTCTTGGGGTTAGCCATAGTAGCACTAGGCAAACCCCCTTTCTGTCTCGGGTTAATATGAGATGATATCTGACCCATTTGGGTCTTTAACTGCTTGATCTACACTGAATGGGAGGTGACGGTCTGGTTAAGGGTAGACACATCTTCTTTCATTTCTTTTAAAATCTTGTCTGACCCTTCAACTTTGTTGAGGATACGAGAGAGCATATCCTCAGACCTACCATCTTCCGAATGCTTTGGATTTTGGCGCTCGTGGGGAGGGACATACCCATCCTTCTTCCCATCCTTCCAATTTGGATTACGGTCCCTCCATTCACGATCTCTATCTTTCCAACCTTCATCCATAGTCCAACCTTGGTTACCACCCTACCTCAGGTAGTTTGAATGATAACCACTGCCTTGGTTGGAAAGGAAATTTACCTCTTCATTAAACAAGGCCTCAAACTTAGACTCATCTGGATTAGCACACCCGACACCCACGACATTGACACTTCGAGAACCATCTCCCATGAAATTTTTAGACAAAATGTCAACTTGTGTCATGATCTTGTCCATGTTCTGGTCCCTCTCTTAGTCCTTCTTCATATGTTCCTTAGTCAACTTGAACGTGAGAGAGGAGACCTGGTCTTCTCGAGTATACCACACCCTATTTATGGTAGTCATGCCATCCAAGAGTTGAGCCGCTATCACATAAGGTTGTTCTATCAAACCTCCCGAAGAAAGTTGGTCAACAACACCCTTATTTACCGAGTCAAGACTTCAGTAAAAATACTATAGCAACACGTTATCAGGCAAGCCATGGGTTGGGCATTTAAGCACCAACTTCTTGAATCGCAGCCAAGTTTCAAGTATTGGCTCCCCTTCTAGATGTTTGAAGCTCTGAATTCTATCATGAAGAGTCATCATCTTCGAGGGAGGGAAAAATCGTACAAGAAATATGGTAACCAACTCCTCCCATGAAGTGATTGATTCACGTGGCAATTCAGCCAGCTACTTGCACGCCTCTCCCATCAAAGAGAACCGTAACAACTGTCACGCCCCGAGCCTACACCCTGCGAGGGACTGGAACTCGAGAAACATTGCTGGCCCCAAGTGAACCCTTGGCCCGACTTACTTACTCAGCAGAAGACTTTAAGCATTAAAAAAAGTACTCAAATGCAAGATAACTCAACTGTCTCAAACTGAACTCATAATATTTTAAAAATAAACATTTAACTTAGCCAAAATGGCAACTCAAATCTGAACATAAGTCAATAACACAATAAAGACAAATAAACTAACTGAATGTCTATATATAAAGCCTCTAATAACTGAGATGGATGTTGGGACAAGACCCCCAACATCCTAATGAACTAAAATGATAAAGTAATGAAAAAGGTATCCTCCAGAAGCAAGAAGGCTCATCAACAACTCTGAAGCTCAACTAGATCAACGATGCGCTGGATGTTGATCCGGGTTACCTGTGTCTGCATCATAAGAAGATGCAAGCCAACTGACATCAGTACATTAAATGTACGAGTATGCGAGTTGGAATGCTAAACAAGATATAGGCTTGAAAAGAATCTGAAAGAAACACTTACCATAGCTTTACTCAACTCCGGAATAACTTAACTCAATATAAAGTAATAAAACATATGCAATATATAAAAATCTTGTAAAAACAGTTGAAACAACTTAGTTCGTTAAAGAAAGTGCAATAAGAAACTCAACTTTACTCATATAGAAAATAATATAGTTTTCTGTGAGAGATTCTCTAACCGACAACCACCACTACGAGCCTAAGTGGTGATACATCACTTTACCTCACGCTGCCAAGTACCATACTATACCTTGCCGGGGGTATATGACCTAACTCACTAAGTGGATCCACTAGTCTATGCTAAAAGCATCTTAAGGAATCATCTAAAAAGTATGATCCTTTACTACCCATGATGACTACATGGTTTATGGAGACTTGAGTTAATATGAACTCGGATCCCCATATCGGTGCTCAATACTACTCCCAAAATATGATTAGCTCATGTGTTTGTAAAAACAAAACTCTTTCTTTGGTTTGAGATAATTACTCAAAACTTGGCTTAAAAGCTCTCTTGCAAATCTCAGTTTCCTTTCTTGCTCAAATGTGAAAACATTTACTCTTTAACTGAAAACTAGCTCACAGATTCTTTTGGAAATCAAGGTTTCCTTTCTTCTTTAAATGTGAAAACATTTTACTCTTTGGGAATACATAGTCCCGATATACTCTTTTGAAGACATGAACTTCAAACTTTACTCTTTGCTTAACTTGAAACTTAAGTCTTAAATCAAAGTTAGAACGTTTGTGAAAGACTTTAGAAATACTTTATGAACTTCTCCTAACTTGACTCTTGACTTCTCTTGACTTGACTCTTGACTTCTCTTGACTTGACTCTTAATATTCCTTGAATTGAATTTATGGATTCAAATATTATGATTTGTGATAGGAAAGAGCTCATGATGTTTAGGAATGATTTAGATAGCTAAGCAGAAGAAAAGATCAAAATATCAAAATTAGAGGGTGGGTTCTGACGCGGAGAGGAATTTAAATTTTGGTTTTGAAAAAAACTTTTTAGGTAGAACGGTCCGTGACCGCTCCACGACGTGAAATGAATTTTGTGAAAAATATGGGGCAGGTCCGCGATGCGCCATCACTACCCAGATTTGACCGATGAAATTTCTTCTTCGTTTCCCAGCCCCAATTCGCCCAAACTCGGTTCTTTTTCTCAATTTATTTTTAGATACAGATACCCAACAAATGTACCTAAGAACCTAACTCAAAATGACTCAATAATGCGACGTAACGATCTCAAAAACTTCTCAATATCAGCCAAATTCAAGAACGACATCAAAATCAAGAATATATATCTAGAACATCAACTTTCAAACTCTTTTAGCACGAACCCATGCTGAAATAAATATGTTTGGCACGTGGGTGAATGAACCCAACATTATGATAGCCTCACATATCTTGTAGGGATCACCCCCGACGAAATCCACAAGCTAAACTCGGCGAGCTTGACGATTTCCTTGCTTCTCCTTCTCTTTTCACTCTTCTTTCCTCTTCTCTAAAACCGTAACTCTTTTCCAAAAGCGTAAAACTGACCAAGTTCAGTTTAGACCCTTAATTAATTCACTAAAACGAATTTAATTAATTGGATAAAGAAAAGACTGAAATACCCTTCAAAAATCCGGATTGGACATTTCCTTATTTGAACAGCCTAATTTTCAAAGGGAATAACTCACTCATACGAACTAGGAATTGTGCAAACTTAGCGGCATTGTAAAGATAATTCCAAGAGCTTTCCTATGATATCTGGAAGTGCTCCTAAATCATCCTAAGCTAGAAGTTATGGCCGTTTGAAATTAACCAAAAACTCACTTTTTCCTAACTTAAGTAAATTTCCAGATTTTAATTCTTTCCAAAAATGATTATTTCCAATTATTGGCTTCTTCCTATTTATTTCAAATTGCGAGATGTTACAATATCTCCCCCTTGGGAACATTCGTCCTTGAATAAGATTACTCTTACTAAGCTAATGGTGTAACATCTAACCTTTAGCTCAAACACCCAACAATCAATGGAAACACACATGCAATCTCATAAAGTACAGATTACTAAGAAGAAAATTAGTGCCTGATCTGGAATTTTCCCCGGATTCAAAGAGATGTGGATATCTCCTCTTCATACTATTCCACCAATAGACTTCTCTCAACTCACGGTACATCTTGGTGGAACCCGGATGAATGGAATATCTGGAGCTATGAGCTTCCTCCATGATCCTCTCTTGGGTTCCATCCACCATTGGTACACACAACCTACCTTGATGTCTTAACACACCATCTCCCCCTTGTTCAAAAGCTAATACTTTTTTGTTATGAACATTTGCCTTCAATTCAAGCAAGATAGAGTCTTGGTCTTGCTTGCCTTTTACTTTTGGCACTAATGATGATTCAACCCCATTCATCACCACTATCCCTCCTTCTGTTGAATCCATAAGTCTGTAAGTCTGACTCCCAGGCATGCAAGTCTATGCACATCTTTTCCCAAATCTTTTTTTTTTCTTCAACATGGCAGTACTACCCATAGACAACCTGCTTAAGGCATCAACAATAACATTAGCCTTACCTGGGTGGTAAAGAATACTCATGTCATAATCCTTGAGTAATTCTAACCACCTTCTTTGTCTGAGATTGAGCTCTTTCTGAGTAACACATACTGAAGGCTCTTGTGATCAATGAACACATCCACATGAACACAATAAAGATAATGGCGCCATATTTTCAAAGCGAAGACTACAACAACCAACTCTAAGTCATGGGTTGAGTAGTTCTTCTCATAAACCTTCAACTGTCTGGAGGCATAAACTATAACTTTGCCATTCTACATCAATGCACAACCCAAACCAACTCTAGATGCATCACAATACACCACAAAACCTTGGGTACCTTCTGGTAAGGTCAATTTTGGGGCAGTAGTCAACCTCTTTTTCAATTGCTAAAAGTTTTTCTCACAAACTTCAGACCATTGAAACTTAACTGTCTTCTGAGTCAACTTGGTCAAAGGGGATGAAATAGATGAGAACCTCTCTACAAACCTTCTACAATAGTCAGCCAAACCTAAGAAACTACTAATATCAGTTGGAGATATGTGTCTAGGCCAATTCAGCACTGCCTCAATTCTCTGAGTATCAACTTTAATTCCCTTTCCAGACACAATGTGGCCTAGGAATGCCACAGATTCAAGCCAAAACTCACACTTAGAGAACTTGGCATACAACTCTCTATCTTTCAAAGTCTGAAGAACTATTCTGAGATGGATAGCATGATCTTCTTCATTCCTTGAATAGATTAGTATGTCATCAATGAAGATGATAACAAACATATCTAAATAAGATTTGAAGACTCTATTCATAAGGTCCATGAACGCTGCTGGGGCATTAGTTAAACCGAACGACATGATCAGAAACTCAAAATGACCATAACGGGTCTTGAATGCTATCTTTGGAATATCACATTCCCTTACTTTCAACTGATGGTAACCAGATCTGAGGTCTATTTTCGAAAAAATATGAAGCACCCTGAAGTTGATCGAAAAGATCATCAAATCTCGGAGGAGGATACTTATTCTTGATGGTAAACTTATTCAACTGACGGTAATCTATACACATCCTAAGGGAACCATCCCTCTTCCTCACAAATAAGACCGGAGCACCCCAATGTGAGACACTTGGTCAAATAAAACCCTTATCTAGGAGATCTTTCAACTGTTCCTTCAACTCTTTTAACTCTGCTGGTTCTATTCTATATGGAGGAATAGATATATGACGAGTATCTAGAAGAAGGTCTATACCGAAGTCTATCTCTCTCTCAGGAGGGACTCCGGGTAGATCATCTGGAAAGACTTCTGGAAACTCTCTTACTACTGAAACTGATTGAATATGAGGTATCTCAACACTAGAGTCATTAACTTGGACTAAGTGATAGACACACCCCTTATAAAGTAACTTCCTCGCCTTAAGGTACAAAATAAAATGACCCTTAGGCACTGCTGAACTGCTCTTCAACTCTATAACTGGTTCATTGGAAACTGGAACTTGACAACTCGAGTTCTACAATCTATTGATGCATAACAGGCATGAAGCCAGTCCATACCTATAATGACATCAAAACCTACCATGTCTAACTCAACTAAATCATCCATGGTACTCTTGTGATTGACGGAAATGGGACAATCACGATAAACTCTTTCTGCTAGAATAGAATCACCAACAGGTGTAGAAACATTGAATGGTTAACTAAGTTGCTCAGGAATAACATCAAAATCCATAGCAACATATGGTGTTACAAAATATAAACTCGCTTCTAGGTCTAGCAAAGCATAAACAGTAAAGTCAAAGACTTGGATCATACCAGTGACAACATTTGGCGAATCCTCTTGCTCTTGTCGAGTAGTGATAGCATAAAGACGTTTTCCTTCTCCACCTACCCTCGAAGCAGCTCCTCAAGATGCAGCTCTATCTGGTGAAGCAACTGAAGAAGACTAGGCTTTATTTCCCCCATTACCATTACTATGTCTGCTCTTAGGACACTCTCTCCTAAAATGGCTGTTCTGGCCACACTTGAAGCAACTAGTGGAGCCATCACGACACACCCCTTAGTGGCTCCTACCACACTTAGCACATGCATAAGTCTTAGTACCCCCTTTTGCCATAGTACCTAGCGAATGCGCAGGTCTAGCTCTGAAATTTTGACTATTGTACTCACATTTGTTTTTGGTGCAGGTGCACGAGCAGATGATGGAGCAGGTCCTTTCTGTTTATGTTGGAAAGAAGACCGGTTCACACTACTCTTTTGCTGCCCGGATTCATTTTCTTATGTCTTAGCCCTCTTATTCTTAAACTCTTCTTTATCCCGAAGCTTATCCTCTTCAACTTGTTGCACATGAATCATCAGCCTTGTTATGTCCATGTAGCCTATTAGCATCGCAGCCTTACTTTCCTTACTTGTCAGACGAGGCAACCCAAAAACAACCATACTCATCTTGCTCCTCATTTCATCAAACATCTCTTTGCTTCTCTTAGCTCATGGGGAAAGAAACGCCTCATGAAAGCACTCTAAAAAATAGTCCAACTCACAAACGGTTACGCATAAGCACGAGTTAGAAAGAAACTTTTTAGAGATAAACTCTAACGCACTAAATGAATATGAAAGAAGTGAGATAGTTCCTAAATGTTGCAGCCTCCTAATTATAGATGTGGCGCGCTTTACACCGATAACTAGGACTCTAAAGACACGGCTTCATAGACTCCCTAGGACTCTTGAACTTTGTGCTCTGATACCAAGTTTGTCACACCCCGAGCCTACACCCTAGGCGGGACTGGAACTCGAGAACCATTGCTGGCCCCAAGCGAACCCTTGGCATGATTGACTTACTCAACGAAAGACTTTAAGCATTAAGAAAAAGTACTCAAATGCAAGATAACTAAACTGTCTCAAACTGAACTCATAATGTGTTAAAAATAAACATTTAACTTAGCCAAAATGGCAACTCAAATCTGAACATAAGTCAATAACACAATAAAGACAAATGAACTAACTAACTGTCTATCTATGAAGCCTCTAATAACAGAGATGGATGTTAGGACAAGACCCCCAACATCCTAATGAACTAAAATCATAAAGTAATGAAAAAGGGGATCCTTCGGAAGCAAGAAGGCTCACCAACAACTTTGAAGCTCAACTGGATCAACGATGCGCTGGATGTTGATCCTGGTTACCTGCGTCTGCATCATAAGACGTTGCAGGACAACTGGCATCAGTACATTGAATGTGTGAGTATGCGATTGGATAGCTAAACAATATATAGGCTTGAAAAGAATCTGAAAGAAACACTTACCATAGCTTTACTCAACTCCTGAATAACTTAACTCAATATAAAACAATAAAACATATGCAATATATAGAAAGATTGTAAAAACAGTTGAAACAACTTAGTTCGTTAAAGAAAGTGCAATAACAAACTCAACTTTACTCATATAGAATATTATATAGTTTTCTTTGGGAGATTCTATAACCGACAACTACCACTATGAGTCTAAGTGGTGATACAACACTTTAGCTCACGCTGCCAAGGACCATACTATACCTTGCCGGGGGTATAGGACCTAACTCACTAAGTGGATCCACTAGTCTATGCTAAAAGCATCTTAAGGAGTCATCTAAAAAGTATGACCCTTTATTACCCATGATGCTGCATGGTTTATGGAGACTTGAGTTAATATGAACTCGCATCCCAATATCAGTGCTCAATACTACTCCCAAAATATGATTAGCTCATGTGTTTGTAAAAACAAAACTATTTCTCTGGTTTGAGATGATTACTCAAAACTTAGCTTAAAAAAGGCTCTCTTGGAAATCTCAGTTTCCTTTCTTGCTCAAATGTGAAAATATTTACTCTTTAACTGAAAACTAGCTCAAAGGCTCTTTTGAAAATCAAGGTTTCCTTTCTTCTTTAAATGTGAAAACATTTTACTCTTTGGGAATACATAGTCACGATATACTCTTTTGAAGACATGAACTTCAAACTTTACTGTTTGCTTAACTTGAAACTTAAGTCTTAAAACAAAGTTAAAACGTTTGTGAAAGACTTTTGAAATACTTTATGAACTTCTCTTAACTTGACTATTGACTTCTCTTGACTTGACTCTTGACTTCTCTTGACTCGACTATTAACTTTCCTTGAATTGAATTTATGGATTCATGGATTATGATTTGTGATAGGAAAGATCTCATGATGTTTAGGAATGATTTTAGATAGCTAAACATTAGAAAAAATAGAAATATCAAAATTAGAGGGTGGATCCAAACGCGGAGAGGCATTTAAATTTTGGTTTCAAAAATAACTTTTGAGGCAGAACGGTCCGTGACCTCTCTGTGATGCAAAACATATTTTGTGAAAAATATGGGGCAGGTCTGCGACGCGCCATCACTACCCAGATTTGACCGATGAAATTTCTTCTTCGTTTCCCAGCCCCAATTCACCCAAACTCGGTTCTTTTTCTCAACTTATTTTTAGATACAGATACCCAACAAATGTAGCTAAGAACCTAACTCAAAAAGACTCAATAATGCGACGTAACGATCTCAGAAACTTCTCAATATCAGCCAAATTCAAGAACGACATCAAAATCAAGAATAGATATCAAGAACATCAACTTTCAAACTTTTTTAGGATGAATCCATGCTGAAATAAATATGTTTGGCACGTGGGTGAACGAACCCAACATTATGATAGCCTCACATACCTTGTAGGGATCACCCCCGACGAAATGCACAAGCTAAACTCGGCGATCTTGACGATTTCCTCTTTTCTCCTCTTCTTTCCTCTTCTATAAAATGCTAACTCTTTTCCAAAAGAGTAAAAAATGACCAAGTTCAGTTTAGACCCTTAATTAATTCACTAAAATGAATTTAACTAATTGGATAAGGAAAAGACTGAAATACCCTTCAAAAATCCGGATTGGACATTTCCTTATATGAACAACCTAACTTCCAAAGGGCATAACTCACTCATACAAACTCGAAATTGTGCAAACTCAGTGGCATTGTAAAGATAATTCCAAGAGATTCCCTACCATATCTGGAAGTGCTCCTAACTCATCCTGAAATAGAAGTTATGGCCGTTTGAAATTGACCAAAAACTCACGTTTTCCTAACTTAAATAAATTTCCAAATTTTAATTCTTTTCAAAAATGAGTATTTCCAATTATTGGCTTCTTCCTATTTATTTCAAATATGCGATATGTTACAACAACCTCAACCGGACCGACTCTTGGGAGATGTTCTTGAAGGAGAACGGTCTGCATACATCCACAAAATTTCTAATATGCTCATGAGGGTCCTTATGAACCAAACTACTGAAAAGCCCCTTTAGTTGTAAGAGTTGCAACATAGTACTCGTGATGTGAAACACCACATTCCCTTCGACCGGAGGCAAGCGAATGACACCAATACCCCCCATGAGATAGGGGTCATTAGCATGAGGCTCGTTGACATCGTTGAGGTTTCCGATGTCGTCTTGATGGCCTACTTGGCTGTCATTGCTGCCGTTCACGCTCATACTTCCTGTTTTCAACACAAACAAGCAAAACAAAACTAAAAATTAAGTAAGTAGAACTATAACTAACAAGAACAAAATTTAACTTAACTAAAAATACTCAAGTAACACCACTCCCCGACAGTGGCGCCATTTTGATTTCACGTATCAGGACACTACTTCCAGTTCAAGTGCCAACGATCGTGAGTACTAATATAACCTAACTAGCAATAGAAAAGCATAAATATGTTGGGGTCGAGTCCCAAGGGAGTGGTTCGTAATTGAGAATCAATAGAAAAGCATAAATATGCTCAAGTCAATCATAGTTATAAACATTTACGAAGAAAAACATGATAAATTAAAGGGTGACACAAGTGTCAAGTAACAAAGGGGAGGGTTTGTAGTCAACTAGCAACTAAAAACAACAATTAACACGAAAATACGAATATGGAGATGGGATTCTTGGGATGTGATAGTATTATGGGCTAAGGTAAACAACCGGGTAGTTGTAATTAATAGTAAACCGTTGTAAATCAGTGAATAAGCTAGACTTTAGTGGAGGTAAACTTTCTCTCAAACAATTTACCCCGAATCGAATTGGTTTCTCTCGAACACCAATAAGCCGCAATGAAGTACAACCTTCGCTTTAGTCCATTCAATATCTCGAGCTGAATGTGTTGGAAAGGGTTTAGAATTCACTCTCTCGAGCTGAACCCATGCCAACCCAATACCCACACACCATCGATTCAATAATTTTGGTTTTACGACATCTCTCTCGAGCAAGCCAAAAACACGAAGTTAAAATTATATTTGCAACTACAACCCATTAAATTCAACCACAGTTACTGAAAGGAATCACTTTTAAAAAGTGAATAGACAATCAATTAGCAATACTAGCAGTTAATTCAACCCATAATAACATAATCATACTCCAAGAATTGAAGTTTTAGCTAGACCTAGTAAAAAGATAAATCGATACTGAAATGTGTCTCCATCAATTGGGCACGATTGATATGGTCTTTACAAACATCTAGGATGAAGAATCTTCAATATCCACTTCCAATTTCTTCGAAATGGGAATCTTCAAAATCTCCAAAGCTAAGGAAAATTGTCTCCAAAAAACAAGTTCTAAAACTTAATAACTCTAAAATGGTTTCTGATTGCATAAAACTCATCTAAACTAAAAATTGACACAAGTATTTATAGTTGTCAAAAAGTGTACTGCGAAGGATCACTCGGCGCAGTAAGTCGGGATCACCGATCCACTCGGAGATCCGCCCTTTGGTCATTTGTATGGCTGTTCTGCTTTTGCCTTCACAATCCTTGAGGTCTTGTTCCTTTGGGCGATAAAGCACTGCATCGCGGAACTATTCGGCGACACGCCGACTCCTCTTTTATCTTGCCAACTAGATCTTCTCCTTCAAGGCTTGGCACACTGGAACATTAGGCGAGACCAAGGCCATTTGACGACTCGCCTAATGGGTTAGGCGATCCTCAGGCCTTCATTTCTTTGTTCTTTGAGTTGCCTTGTTCCTTCTTGCTTAATAGTGTCCATACTTTGTCCCGAAGTCGAAATACCTGAAATTCAAGGATTTACATCAGTTATTGAGACAAAATATGCATTTGAGGACACTAAATCTATTAAAATAGAGCCCTAAATGAGTCCAAATTGTGGACTCATCAACCACACACAAGGAAGATATACAAAAAATCATATATAGCACAATCTAGCATAGATGCAAGTGACCTCACCATGCCTCATACAAATAATATAAGACCTCGTCTTCCATACCAACTACCAACTACCTCCAACATAATTTTAGCAATTATTTCTCAATTCAACAATCACCATCACCATCACCACTTTCTCCAACAACACTCCTTCCCAAGACAAAACCCATTGTTTCAAAACCAAAACAATCCCTACCTTTACCATCAATGTATGACAATGAACGATAAAAACACACTCCTAAGTCTTCCCTTTCCTCCCCCACATCCACAATTGCAACCAAACTATCCACCCGACCCTCATCAGTCGGGTCTAATGACAGAGATTCCAATTTATATCTCACGCCATCTAGCATTCCAGAACTTTTCAAATCCCTTGACCCCTTTCAACACGAATTACTCAACCCAAAACACACATCTCTTGTCAACCTTTCCCATGCAATTCAAGTGTCTCACACGACTATGGAGGAGTTTTTCACACCCCATAAATTAGTTAGTTAATCTAGTGAATTCTAGGCTAAACTAGTGAGTGGAACTAGTGTGTTGTAGAGTCTTGTAGTGGAGTTTTGGAGTGTTGCATGAGGGTTAAACTCAAGATAAATTACTCGCCTACTTAGAATGACATGTTTAGGAGTTAAACATCTGGGCACGACTCCCCAAAGACCACCCAAGGAGTCCTTGAGGACCCCAAAATAGTCCACTTTTGGTGGTTCACGGTTGCAAACTACGCCCAATAGATCAATATACGGCTCATGGGTCATGGGTGTGGATCAGGCCTGCAAACCATGAGACCAAACCATGGACATTAGATCAATCTATGGTCCATGGATGGTGAAGTCATGAATGCTACCAGTTTTCAGCATTTTGGTTTTAATTAGTTGGGTGTTTGGGATTTGATTAGTTAATTAATTAAGGTATTAGCGGGTCGGTTATATAGTTAAATAACCACCTATAAATAGTTAATAGACCTCTAAATTAATCACTTTAAGTCATTCATCTAAAGACCCCCAAATTACTCTCAAGAAATTCTCTCTCTAGAAGAACAAGAAGAGAGGAAGTTGGGGCAGCAGCTTAGGGAGATTATCACCATTGATTCAAGATTTGTTTAGGGCTTTGATTGACGGTATGTGAAGTTTATTCATCCATGGGTTCTTCCACTTATGGATCCCCCATAGATACCATGATATGATTGACTAAGGTGGTAGGTTCCTTTGTCTATATAAAGTAAGTTTATAGTAATACCAAAAGTAGGGTGAATATGACTAAGATGATTTCAAGGCTATGCTTAGTGTGAAGGGTAGTATGGGATGCCTTTCATGCATTGCACAAGTGTGTTTTGATATACCCTGAGTTTCCGGTATTTAAATATATTTCACCTACAAGTTGTGTGTGTCTAGGGCCTTTTCATATTGGTTTTTATGTGTTTTTATCATAGTTTGAAGGAAAGATGTTCAGGCGCGGAATTAGAGAGACAGCTGAAAGAAGTGCAGAAAAGGGCATCTACGGAGGTGATCGATGGACCGTAGGTCCATTGACGCTCCGTAGATGATGGTCGTAGATCAGCAGCCAAAGAATAAAAGGAAAATCAGGGAAATCTGACAAGTGTGGAACCACGACGCTCATTGAAGGTCCGTAGATTGATCTACGGACCGTACTATTGATCTGTAGATTGATACTGCGAGGGTTCCAGTACCTGATTTTTGAAAATTCCAAGTATGGAGCTACGGAGGGGGATTGACGGACCGTAGATCGATCTACGGTCCGTACTGTACATCCGTCGTTTGCTTCAGAGAAGCTGGATTTTTGGAAGCTGAAATATTTTCCAAGGCTGGGCTGATGGAAGGGACTCACGGACCGTAGATCCATTGACCGTCTGTGAGTCAGTCTCGTGAATTAAAGACGCGTGCCTGAACGAAACTTTCCTTATTTTATTTCCTTTTTAATTTAGGACTTGTTTTCTATAAATAGGGCATGTAAACCTCATTTTTAGGGGTTAGATATTAATATTCTATTCTAGTTCTTGACTTGGGAGATTAACTTGCAACTGTAGCAATTCTTAATTTCCTAAGTTCGTTTTGAAGATTTTGGTATTGCAGT
>JAJOOS010019714.1:0-14633 GCA_029582725.1 Solanum chiquidenum
TCCCACATCATTGACACCACATGCCCCAGCCCCATGACATTCTTGGATAAAATCTCAAGCTGCGTCATGATCTTAGCCATGTTTTGGTCTCTGTCATTATCTTTCTCAACCTGTTCCTTGGATAGCTGAAATGTGACCGTTGAGACCTGGTCTTTGCGGGTGTACCACACCCTATTGATGGTTGTCATGCCATCGAGAAGTTGAGCTGCTACTGCATATGGTTTTTGCATTAATCCTTTGGGCGAGAGTTGGTTAGCTACACCTTTGTTTATCGAGTCTAGATTCCGGTAAAAGTATTGAAGAAGCACGTTATTAGGTAGACCATGGGTTGGGCATTGTAGCATCAATTTTTTAAATCGGAGCCAAGTTTCGTGCAGAGGCTCTCCATTCAAACGCTTGAAGCTTTGGATGCTCTCCTGATTAGTTATCATCTTCGAGGGAGGGAAAAATCGCACATTAAATACGGTGACCAACTCCGCCCACGAAATGATCGAGGTACGTGATAACTCAGCTAACCACTTGCAAGCTTCCCCCATCAGAGAAAATGGGAATAATCGTAGCCTGACCGAATCTTGAGAGATATTCTTGAAAGAGAATGGCCCACAAACGTCTACGAAGTTTTGGAGATGCTCATAGGGATCCTCATGAGCCAATCCGCTGAAGAGTCCTTTTAGTTGCAGGAGCTGCAACATAGTTCTCATTATATGGAACACTGCATTTCCCTCGGCTGGGGTAAGCGGATGGCTCCAACACCTCCCATGAGATGGGGGTCATTGATATTTGGCTCTTGGACATCGTTGAGGTTATCGATGTCATCTTGGTGGCCGACTTGGCTGCCATTACTGCCGTTAACAATCATGCTTTCTGAAATGCTTACACAATCGACAAAACAAGACTAAAAGTTAAGTTAGTAAAACTACACTAGGAAGAACAAAAATTCTACTAATCTAAAAATTCTCAAATAACACCACTCCCCGGCAGCGGCGCCATTTTGATGCTTATCGTGACCAATGACACTAACCTATGGTACGAGTGTCTACGATCATCAAAAATATAGTAACCCAACTAAAGATTGGGGTCGTGTCCCAAGGGAGTGGTTTTGAGAATTGATAGAAAAATAAAATTCAATTCTAACTAGTCATAGCTAAATACATTAAAGAGTAAAAACATAGTAAATTAAATGGGGTGACACAAAAGTGTCAAATATCGATTTGGGGGTTTGTCACAATTAGTAAAAATAAAAAAAACAACAATAAAATCAAGTATGGTTAAGAATTCTTGGGGTATGACCGCAATACAAGTTGAGATAAGAAGTTGGGTACATGCCTTTGAAAGGAAATTTGTAAGATAATGGTGACTAGGCTAAGCTTTAAATGGAAATAAGGTCCCTCTCGGGCAACTTACCCCATTTCAAATGCGTTCCTCTCGGACACCATTTGCCGCATGAAGACCAGCCTACACCTTACCCCACTCACTCTCTCAAGCTGAGTGTTAGGATATGAGACTAGGGCTAACCCTCTCGAGCTGAACCTCATGTCGACCCACTCCTTAGGCCATCAATCTAGTGGTCTTAGTTTCGCGACCTCCCTCTCGGGCAAGCCGAAAACACATGGGTGGCTTTGTATTTGCAACTCTAAACCCTTTAGGTTAAACCACAACCACTAGGTGAAATCACCACCAAACTACATCTAACCTATCAGCAAGCAAGACCCAAGAATAATATCAACTCATATTTGCTAAATCACACCCCAAGAATGGTGTTCTTTAGCCACACATCAAGAAATAACAAAATACACCTAAAATGATAGTGAAATAAAATGGGTATAAGAAATTAAACCTTGATTTAAGCAAAGGAATAAGAATGGAGAAGACCCACTTCCAACTTGGGGAAGATGAAACCCTTCTTTCTTCAAGTCTCCCACAAAACCCTCTCCAAACTTGAGAAAAAAATATCCCAAAAAGTACTATTCTATTCTGGAAATTAAAATTAATGTTCAACTCCCAAAATTAATAAATAAGTTTAGTATTTATAAACTTCAGAAAATAGCGTTGGCGAATCTTTCGATGAAGTTAGTTAACGTCGCCGAATGACTCGGTGACTCGCCCTTCTTCTGTTTCATCGCCGTTTCATGCTTTCCTTCAACATCTTCACGTTCTGGACCATTGGGTGGTATAGTACTGCTTCGTGGAACTATTCGGTGAAGCGCCAACTGCTCCGTTTATCGCCTTTTTGATCCTCTTCCTTCAGGGCTTCGCGTACTGGAACAAAGGGCGGAATTTGTCCCTTTGGCGACTCGCCAAGTGTGCTCGGTGGAACTCAGGCTTCAACCTCTTTGTTCTTTTCAGCCTTTTTGTTCCTTTTTGCGCCTTAGTGTCCATTCTTTCACTAAAACTTCAAATACCTGAAACTTAAGAGTTATCATAAGATATTTAGACAAAATAAGCATTCGAGGACACTATTCTTATCAAAATAAAACCCGAAATGAGTCCAATTTGTGGACTCATCAGTAGCTAAAACCCCAATTCTTGGGGTGTGATTTTGTGAATATGGGTTAGATTATCTGTTGGGTCTTACTTGTTGATGATTTATTTGTTGTTTAGATGTGATTTCATTTAGTAGTTGTGGTGGAACTTAATGAAATTGTAGTTAGAAATACGACTTCACCTTTGTGTTTTCAGCTTGTTCGAGAGAGAGGTCGTATAACTATGACTACTAAATTGATGGCCGATGGGATTGGGTTGACATGAGGTTCAACTCGAGAGAGTGAACCCTAGTCTCATTCCCACACACTCAGCTCGAGAGAGTGAGTGGGCTAAGGAGGAGGGTGCCCTTCATGCGACAAGTGGGTTTCTCTCGGAAACCCATTTGATTCAGGGTAAGTTGCTCGAGAGAGAATTTACCCCCTCTACAGTCTAGCCTAGTCACAAATATTTAACAAATTTATTGTCAAAAGCATGTACCCAATAGTTTAGTTTATCCCGTATTCCTTTCACATCCAAGAACCCCATCTCCTTGATTAGTACTCTTTGCATTTTTGCAGTTTGTTTGCTTACCTGTGACAAAACTGATACACCGTGAATTTATGGTATTTTTAATACATTTCACTTAAGAGTTGTGTGTGTCTAGGGACATTTTGTATTGGGTTTTATGTATTTTTATCATGTTTGCAGGAAATATGTTCAGACGTAGAAACTGAGAGACACAACTGAAGGATGTGCAGAAAAGGGCATCAACGGAGGTGATCCATGGACCGTAGGTCCATTCAAGATCCGTATATGGGTGTCGTATATGGGTAGGCAAGGAATTAAAGGAGATAAAGGAATTCTTGACTAAGTGTGGAACCGTGGTTGCAATCGACGGACCATAGATTAATCTACGGACCGTACTGTTGCTCCGTCAAATAATTCAGAGAAGGGGTTCCAGTACCTAATTTTAAAGATGCTAAGTATGCAGCTACGCAGGAGGATCTACGGACCATGGATCAAACCACGGTCCATACTATTGATCCATCATTTGCATCAGAGATGGTAATGTTTTGGAAGCTAAAAATTTGCCCAAGTCCTGAGTCACGAAAGGGACCAACGGACCCTAGGTCAATGCACGGTCCGTAGATCAGTGTCGTAGATCGAAGACGCGTCCTGAAACATTATTTCCTTATTTCATTTCCTTTTTAGTTAGGACTTATTTTTCTATATATAGGGCATGTAAACCTCGATTTTGGGGTTAGACTTTATTACTTTTATTCTAGTTTTCAGCTTTGGAGATTAAATTGCAAATTTAGCAATTCTTGATTTCCTAAGTTCATTTTGAAGATTTTAACTTTGCAATTCAAGTTGGGTTTTTTGGATTTCATCTACTCTAATAGTAAGTTCATGAATTCTTCTTATACAACTATGAATTGTGTTCTTTATAGCATGAGTAACTAAATCCACAACTAGGTTTGTGGGAACCATGAGCGATTAACAAAGTATGAATAGTAACTAAGTGATTCTTGAATAGTGTTATTGAATGCATTGATAATTCTTTCGTTTAGAAGTCTTTTAGCGGTTGCAAACGTTAGAAATCACCTTGTTGCTCCTTGCCGGACCAAGGAGGTAGTTAATAAGAAAAGAATTATCAACATAGCTTTAGTGTGATACTATCTAATAATCAAATGTCGATTGGTGCGAGGGAGAAAACTAAGCCATACATCGATGTGATGTCTAATATGAGGTAAAGGTAAGTGTTACTAAATTATACACACATAGCCGGACCAAGGTGTGGTGTTAAATTCTATAGTTGCCGAAGCAAGGAATTAGAGATACCTAACTTATCACTTTGCATGTAATACACTAGAAAAGGATTGCTATTACTAGGATTACCGTGTTATGAGCTTATGGGGAACACGTACACCCTAGTTACTTTCTCATCTTGATAACAACTAAAGTTTGAATCTTGCTCACTGAATACTTACATAATTTCCTGAATTTGTTTCACAAATCCCCCCTTTAATTACTTGTTTTCGGAAATACATTGACTAAACAAATATAATCGTCAGTTAAGTTTAAGTCTAAACCATATTCCTCGTGGGATTGACCCCAACCTACAACTTGGGTTCTTTACTTGATAACGATTGCTTATACTTCTTTAGGGAGGTGTAATTTGAGCGTATTAAATTTTGGCGCCGCTGCCGGGGAATGTGGCTTTTAGATTAAATTTAACTACATTATTGAACTTTAGTCAAATATTTTGTAATTTTACTTTTTCTTTTGTTTTTGTTTCTCTCAAGTTCCTACTCTAGTGTATGCCAAGTACACGGAGCCAAGGTGAAGCACTTACTCCTTATGATCCAGAACTGAGCATAACTTTGCGGAGAATGAGTAATCAAGGAATTCCAGTTAATCCTATCGGAGGAGAGTTAGGCGATGGTGTTGGGTTGTAACCTCCGAGGGTTGGTGATAAGAATAATCAGGTTCAAGTTGAGAATTTACCAAGAGATGCAGTGAGGGTACAGGATCCACCAGGACCAAGATTGGATGATAACTATAGGGTCAACTTTAATACTGCTGATTCTGATGGACCTCTTGTCCTACCTCCTCTACCACCAAGGAATACATTTGTTGTGACTAGCAGTTTGATGCAGATGCTTACAGTGAGGGGCTTGTTTTCGGGTGTGGCATCGGACGATCCACATGCTCACATAGCCAAGCTAAGGAGTGTTTGCAAAAGTTGTGTAGGTCGACTGGACCTGGACATGGATGTCATTGGATTGCGTGTATTCCCACTATCATTGACCGGTGATGCTGCTGCATGGTTTAATGAGCTTCATTATAATTTAATCCACACATGGAACCAATTGAAAGATGCGTTCCTAGGAAGATTCTTTCCAGTGTCCAAGAAGATAAACCACAAAGATAAACTCAACAATTTTGTAGCACTACGAGAGTCTGTGAGTAGTTCACTGCTTTCATAAGGAGTGTTCTGAATCACCGTATTGATGATGAGTCGCTAAAGAAGTATTTCTACCGAGGTCAGGATGACAACAGTAAGGCAGTGCTTGATACTATCGCTGGAGGTTCATATGGTGAGTGCACTTTTGAGCAGATTGCAGAGAAACTGTAGAAGATCTCTCGAAACAATAAAGCTTGGAGTACTAGAAGGTCGGATACTGGGAGAAACACGTTTGCCGTTCAAGCTACAAACAACCAGTCTGCAGATGAGATTTGTGAGGAGATGGCTCAGATGAGATTTGTGAGGAGATGGCTCAGATGACGACCGAACTAGGGTTGGTATTGAAGCACGTGAGCGGGGGTGCGGAGAAGGTAAATGCTGTGAATTATTTGACTAGGAATCCACCATCGGTTGAGGAGTGTTACTATGAAGAGGATACTTATGCGGTGAATGATCAGACAGGGGGTTTCCGAGCCAACGCCTAAGGTTCCAATACGGATAATTGGCGCCAAGGTCAAAACTATGACAACTACAACCGAGAGGGTTAATATGTCCGGGATGGAAACTACAATCGCGACAACAACTACAATCGAAATAACTATGACAACAAAAATGATCAGGTTGGGCCTTATGTCCCTCCTCAAAAATTAGGAATCTGGTAATAGGGAAGCTGGAGGTAATATGTCATGTATTGAGGATATGATGCAGAAAATGATGAAGAGATTTGATGCGACTGATGAGAATGTGAAGGAGATGGGAAATGACTTGTCTGGTATTGGTCAAAAAGTTGATGCCCATGCAGTGTCGATCAAGCATCTTGAGCTACAGATGACACAATTATCTACTATAGTAAACCCACGTCAACTTGGCACACTTCCTAGCAACACCATCCAAAATCCAGAGAATGATGGGAATTGTTTGGCAACACTACTCGAGGGGGTAAGCAAACCATTGATCCACCGATGCTGTCTGGGGTTGAAGTTGAGGTTAGTATAGATGATGATGTGATTGAGGTAAATGAAGATCCCGAGAATGCAACAGAGAAGGAAGCGGAAATAACTCAGAAAGTGGTCCCCATGCCTAGACCTCCACCTCCTTTCCCACATAGGTTAGTGAAGAAGACTGAAGAAGGAAAATACTACAGGTTTATTAGTATGTTGAAGCAGCTTACCATCAATTTTCCGCTGATAGAAGATTTTGAGTAAATGCCTGGGTATGCGAAGTTTATAAAGGACTTGGTAACTAAGAAATGGGCCGTGAGTTTTGAAGATGATGATAAGTTGCAACATTGTAGTGCTATTGCTACAAGGTATCTTGTGTAGAATAAAGAGGATCCTAGTGCTTTCACTATTCCCTGTACCATTGGGTTGCTATATTTTGCAAAGGCGTTGTGCTATTTGGGTGCTAGCATCAATCTTATGCCATTGTCCATTTACAAGAAGTTGGGTTTAGGGTATCCAAAATCGACTGCAATGCGACTGCTTATGGCCGACAGAACTATGAAGAATCCCATTGGTGTGCTCCAAGATGTACTAGTGAAAGTGGATTCTTTAATCTTTCCAGCGGATTTTGTGATACTCGATTGTGATGTTGATTTTGAGGTCCCCATTATCCTTGGGAGACCATTTCTAGCCACTGGGCGTGCTTTGGTTGATATGGAGAAAGGGCAGATGAAGTTCTGATTGAACAATGAAGAGGCAACTTTCAATATCTCTAGGTCCATGAAGTAGAGTAGTGAGCTCAAATCGGTATCAGTGGTGACACATATTGTAGAGAGTGGTTCTGAGATGTTTATTGAAGAGAGGTTGGGTGTTGATGCACTAGAAACGGTAATGATGAACTTTGATGGTGATGGTATTGAAGATTATGATGAATTGGTCGCCGCACTTGATAGGTTTGAATTTCGGTGAAAACCAAAGAGATTGGAGTTAGACATGAAGAATCGCGACTCTCCACCTGCTAGACCGTCGTTGAGGAGGCACCAAATTTGGAGCTTAAGGCTCTACCATCACATTTGAGGTATGTATTTTTGGGGAGACATGGTACTTTACCGGTCATCATTACGACAGATTTGAATGCAGCACAAGTTGAGGCATTGGTTTCCGTGTTGAAGAGGTTCAAGCGGACTATTGGGTGGACTATTACGGACATTATTGGGATTCCTCCTGGTATTTGTTCTCATAAAATTCAACTCATGCCGGATAACAAGCCTAGTATTGAGCACCAGAGAGGACTAAATCCACCTATGCAAGAGGTCGTTAAGAAGGAAATCATCAAGCGATTGGATGCTACAGTTATTTATCCCATTGCAAATAGTAGTTGGGTGTGTCCCGTTCATTGTGTGCCCAAGAAAGGTGGGATTGCTATGGTACCTAATGAGAGAAATGAGCTTGTTCTGATGCGGCCCGTAATTGGATGGAGAGTCTGCATGGAATACTGAAAACTAAATGCTTGGACAGAAAAGGACCACTTTCCTATGCCGTTCATGGATCAGATATTGGACCGACTTGCGGGTAAGGGTTGGTATTATTTTCTTGATGGTTATTCAGGTTACAATCAAATTTCTATATCTCCGAAAGACCAAGAGAAGACCACCTTCACTTGCCCTTATGGGACTTTCACCTTCAAACGAATGCCATTTGGCTTGTGTAATGCTCCCTCCACCTTTCAGCGTTGTATGATGTCTATATTCTCTGATATGGTGGAGGACACTATTGAGGTGTTCATGGATTCTCTGTGGTAGGTGACTCGTTTGATCGTTGCTTGTATCAGTTGGTCGAAGTACTTAAAAGGTGTGAAGATTGTAATCTTGTGCTGAATTGGGAAAATGCCACTTTATGGTGAAAGAAGGGATAGTTTTGGGTAATCGGATTTCTGAGAAGGGTATTGAGGTAGATAAAGCAAAAGTTGAGGTAATAGGAAAGCTTCCACCACTATCTCTGTTAAAGGTGTTGGAAGTTTTCTTGGGCATGCAGGTTTCTATAGGAGGTTTATCAAGGATTTCTCCAAAATTGCACATCCATTGTGCAAACTGCTCGAAAAAGAGTATAAGTTTGATTTTGATGATACTTATCTGATAGCATTTGGGGAGTTGAAGGAGAAGTTAGTTACTGCGCCTATCATTATTTCACCGGATTGGGGACAACCATTTGAAGTAATGTGTGATGCAAATGGAGTGGCGCTTGGTGTGGTATTGGGACAGAGGTGAAAGAAGATTCTTCATCCTATTTACTATTCTAGAAAAGCTCTAAATGTGGCTCAAAAGAACTATACAGTGACTGAACAGGAGATTCTTGCACTGGTTTTTGCATTCGAGAAATTTTGATCCTACTTGCTTGGTACTAAGGTCATTGTGCATACTGACCATTCTGGATTGAGGTATTTGATAGCGAAGAAGATGCAAAACTGAGATTGATTAGATGGGTATTGTTGCTGCAAGAGTTCGACTTTGTTGTGAAAGATAGAAAGGGGACATAAAATCAAGTTGCCGATCACTTGTCCAGATTGGAGGAAGAAGCGATGCTCAAGCTTGGTGATAGAGCTGAAATTAATAATGCTTTTCCAGATGAACATGTATTGGCTGCTTCTCACGATCTAATTCCTTGGTTCGCAGACTTTACTAACTACTTGTCAAATGATCTGGTGCCATTGGATTTGTCTTTTCACCGAAGGAAATTTTTTTATGCATGATGTGAAGAAGTTCTTTTGGGATGAGCGTTACTTATATCGTAGTTGTGCTGATGGGATTATTTCGTCGCTGTGTGCCCAAGGTTGAGATGTTGAGTATACTAGAGGCGTGCCATTCATCGCCTGTTGGTGGGCATCATAGTGTTATTCGGACTGCGCATAAAATTTTGCAGTGTGGGTATTACTGGCCTACCATCCACTAAGATGCTCAAGATTTCGCCAAATTTTGTGACCGTTGTCAAAGAGAAGGAGGAATTTCAAAGAGGCAGGAGCTTTCTATGAATCCTATATTGGTGATAGAGTTGTTTGATGTGTGGGGCATTGATTTTATGGGTAGTTTGTGAGTTCACATGGGATGAAGTATATTCTTGTTGTGGTTAATTATGTGTCGAAGTGGGTGGAATAAGTTGCGCTCTCCAATAATGAATGTAAAAGTGTCACCGCGTTCTTGAAAAAGAATATCTTCTACAAATTTGGTACAGCTAGGGCAATTATCAGCGATGGAGGTTCCAATTTTTGTAATAAGTTGTTCAAGGAGTTACTTGAGAAATATGGCGTTCTCCATAATGTAGCCACTCCTTACCATCCGCAGTCTACTGGGAGAGTTGAATTGTCCAACAGAGAGATCAAGCAGATTTTGGCAAAGACTGTGAATGCTAATAGAACGGATTGGTCAAGGAAGCTTGAGGATGCCCTATGGGCCTATCGCACCGCATTCAAGACTCCTATCGGTATGTCCCCCTACCAACTTATATATGAGAAGTCTTGCCATTTGCTGGTAGAGTTAGAGCATAAGGTTATGTGGGCGCTAAAGAAGCTAAATTTGGATTGGGGGACCGCATCAAATCAGAGAATGAGTGGCCTGAATGAGCTTGATGAGTTTTGCCTAAAACCTTATGAGAGTTCAGCCTTGTACAAAGAGAAGATGAAGAAGTATCATGATCAAAGGATTGAAAAGCGAGAATTTGTTATGGGTGATCTTGTACTTCTATTCAACTCTAGGTTGCGTTTGTTTCCAGGAAAGCTCAAGTCCAAGTGGACCGGCCCATTCTTAGTCACGCAACTGCTCCCACATGGAGCGGTGGAGCTTGAAAATAGTGAGGGAACAAGGTTCAAGGTAAACGGGCGAATGATCAAGATCTATCTGGGAAACGTGGAAAGTGTGCAGGAAGTTGTTGAGGCCTTTGTTCTTGATAAAGTCTGAGTAATCAAGAGGCTTGTATCGTGCCGCGATGTTAAATCAAGTGCTGCATGGGAGGCAACCCAAGATGTACAATCTAGCCAACAATAGGTTTCTCTTTTTGGTTTAGCAGTTTTCTTTGTTTATTTGCTTTTTTGTATTCCTTTAGATAGGTGCTTTATTTTCGGTTAGTGTTGGCTAGATATAACATAGAGTCTGTGTCTAAAAAGTGTCCAGAAAATGTAAAAAGAAATGCCTAATGGGTGCTACACGTGCAAGGATGAAAAGCAAAATCTACAGAAAAAGATCTGGTGCGGGGGTCTACTCACCCCATCGACGGTCCGTGGTTCATTCTACGGACCGTGAATGGTGTCCGTAGATCCCAGGTGTGGTTCCTGGATTTTCTATGTCTAAGTGTGATCTACGGTCCTCATCTATAGATCGTAGATCGACCCACGGCCTGTAGACAGGTCCTCATGGGTCCAAACCCTAGTCTACCTGACCCAACCCGGACATCTTTTAACTAAAACCCCCTTTTTTTAAAATCACTCCCACTTCCCTCATTTTACTCCCAAACCATTTCTACACCCCTCTAACTACTCCAATCACTCCATATTAACATTAACCCACCATCAATCATCCCATATTCATCCTCCCATTTCACAAAACACTCTCTTCTCCCATAACTCTATCCCATTCCCTATTTTCAAAGGTTCGGTGTCCGGATTCGGTGTGAAAGATGAGCAAAAGGTTATTGGAAGTCTTGATTCGTCTCACAATCACCCCATTTCCTTTGCTTGTAAGGTAATCAACTTTTTCCTCACTTTGAATTTCAAATTCATTGTTGTTATAAAAAGTCCGGATTTGGGTCTTGACCTTGGGTGTTTGATTGTATGAAATGCATGCTAAACTAAAACTATAAAGCACCCTTGGGACGATAGATTGTGATTGTGTCTCTTTTTAATGTATAAAATCAGTGTAAGAGTCTAAATGCAAGTTTCAACTTAGGGTTCCAAGACTTATACGCAATTCATGTTGAAAATTGGGTAATTGGAACCCTTAGGATGATAAAGTAGCATAAATTGTGTTGAAATGCATGATTAGACTAGGTGATATTGTTGAATTTGGTAAAATTGGGCTTCAAATTGAAGCATGTCTGTTACCTAGCACAGACTCAAACCACGACACCCCGTCTATGGACCGTAGTCAATCTATGGACTGTAGATCAGGTCCGTGGATGGGGCACATGGAAAATTCCACCAAGTATGAAACTGCGGAGGTGGACAACGGTCTGTAGATCGATCTACAGACCATTCTGCACATCCGTGGTTCCCATCAGAGGCCAACTATTTGGGACCTCTGTTCTACGGAGGGGATCCACGGACCAAAGATGCCCACCGTAGGTGGCCACTGAAGCCACTGTCTGATATTTTTTTGTTTTTGTTCGTTATTTGTTCTAAAAAAAATTCGAGTGTGTTTTAGGTTGTATTAGTACTAATTCTCCCTCCACAGGTACCATGGTCAAGAAGTAAGTTATAGACACAAAGGGTCGATGTAAATCCGTGGCGCCGACTTTTCAGCTAATCAATGAAAACACCGATACAGAGAAGGATCCCAACTATTCACCCACAACAACCTAGGCTACTCAGAACCAATCCAAGAAAGTGGTCCCTGACGTAGTCACTGCCTCCCGGTCTGATGATGAGGATACACTGATGGAGAGCGGGCGGAGTGGGTCACCACACCACGACTAGGTATTCGGAAGGCCACTTTGAATCTAGTGGCGAAATTCTTTTGGTTACTAGTACGAAATAGGGTGTCACCCACTAAGGCTGACAATGCGCTTATATGGGATGGAGTGGTTATGGTTGCAACATTAGTAGTAAGGCTCGAGATCGACTTTGCCCGCATGCTATTGGCAGAGATTCATGATAGGGCTTTCAAGACCTCTACCATTTACCCTTTTCCCTGCCTCATTTTTTAGCTATGCAGGGACGCTGGAGTGCCGATCTGGCATTATGACAAGTTAATCAAGCCAATGGGGACACTGGATATAGGCCTCATTCGGGATGAGGCAAATGTAGCGGCACCACACAGAATGTCGCAGGTTGATGTCCCTCATATAGGTGCAGATTTAGTAGATGTTGTGGAGAAGATGTAGGGTGATGATCTTCCCCTGCAGCCCACACTGATGATTCCCCAGCCTCCTCATCTCAGGCCGCTAGTCGGTCCCCTAGCTCATCTAGAGCCACTCCACCTTACGGAGATGCTATTGTGCCGTTGGCTCGGGTTCAAAAATTGGAGGCACAAATGGCCACACTGCTTCATCTTGTGAAGCCATGGATGCAGAAGTCTATCGCGGAGTCCGAGGCTAGGATGGAGCGGATGATGGACCAGAAGGTCCAGGCCGTTCATAAGTGCCTAGATGCTTTCGAGTTGCGAGTCCTCGAACGACCAGCCCCTGTCACAATTTTTTCCTCCATCCGGACTAAGTTGGAAATTCTCCAGGCTGACATTGATTCCATCCTTGCTACGCCCACAGATGAGCCAGAGTCTGCACCCACTGCATTGGTTGATGATATCGTACTCGATGCTTTATTCAGAGAGTATATAGATGCACAGCCTGAGCCCACCCGTGCTCGTTGGAAGAGGCATCGCTCCAACCACAATTCTGACACTACTGAGGAAGACAGAGCAAAGAAGCGAGATCACCAGCAGACTGAATTGGCTCGAAAAGCCTATATTATAGATGAGGAGTTGCACCTACAAAAGTTTCGTGAGAGTGCGCATGGGGCTTCGAATTCTGTGCCAGTTGTCGAGGTTTCGACTGTTGAGAGGGATGATGTGAGCACCACTGATGGTGCAGTGAGAGTGATTGAGAGCATTACTGAGGGTCCTGGGCTATATGATGTGGGCACTACTGAAGGTGACCCAAGTGTTGTTCCATTAGGCTTCAGTAAACCGGACCCACTCGCTTGTTGATAGTTCATCGGCGCTATGCACCACAGGTTTGCTTCACCCAATCCATTACTTTTTACTATTTTTGTGTGCATTGGGGACAATTGCACTTATATTTTTTGGGGGTGGGGTAAATGGATTGTGAGTGATAGGGTGAAGTCTGAGTAACCCAACTCATAATCCTCTCTTGGGGTTTTCTTGCCTGTGTTCTTTTCCCCCAAGAGACTGCTTAATTTCTGTTGAACCGGCATGTGTTAGGATTGTAAATATAGAAGCATGAGAAAGAATGAAGCATGATGGCAAAAGCTTTATGAAAAAATGATACTCGTCCAAATTTTGTGATATGTTCTAAAATCTGTAGGCTAGAATGAGTTCAATGTGTTGGCTCTGAATATGACGTGATAATGAACCAACTTGATGGCATGAATTAAGATAAAACTTGAACTGGGTAATCTGATAATGAAACTATGTGACAAGAGTGTGTGAGATAGTTGATTATTCAAACAGTTTTTGTGCCAATCTAGAACTTGCCTGGTTAGTCCTTCTAAGACAATCTACTCTAGAGGCTAGGAAGTGATCATAGGCCCTTGTTCTGATAAGTCCACAAATTGCCTAAAAAGAATCCAACCAAATGAAATAAATGCTCACTTTGATCCAAATGCTTTGAGCCTAAATTAGACCATTTCTTTCTAACCCCCTAACTCATCTTTCCATAATCTACTGTATTGACCCCGGTCCCTCCTTAGACATGTGCACCTCGACTTAGGCCAAAAGCCTAAGTTGAGGGTGGATAATGCAAAAAGTGACCTCAATCTTGGCCCTGATCCGACATCGGGTATTGTGCACCTTTGTAACAACCCGAGAGCACCCCCTAGCCGTTACATGTGTATTCGACCTCTCAGAGGTCTTATACAAGCCTTAGCATTCATTCATCGCATAGATCATAAAAATCATTAAGAATTTAAAACTTTTATTTAATAACATCAATACGCAAGAGGAACTACTAAGTCTCTTTAGCCAATCTTAGACAAGAACTTAAAATGTACTAAGGGACACGACCCTTTACAATGAAATGAAACTTAAGTGTCTATTACAATGACTAAGAAATTTCTAAACATAGTCCTCAAATCTTGAGGACATACCAAAGACTTGGAAGAGTGAAGCAATCCAAGCAACTCCAAGGCACAATCTCCTTCTAGTTACCACAATTCATCATAAGCACTTACATTTAATTCATTATGACTCACTTTCACATTAGCATGCTCAAGGACCAACACTTTCATTAATTAGCCCAATAAGACTCATTCATTCATTATCATTACTAAGACACACCAAGATCTCCCTTAAATGTCTACTTGTGCAATGTCTAGATGATGT
>JAJOOS010019715.1:0-12612 GCA_029582725.1 Solanum chiquidenum
AGGGGGCACCTTCTTCTTAACCCTTTAAGAACTAAATGAAGTGTTTCCTAATATAAGGACAACAATTTCCTTTCTTCTACCAATATGGTAAAAATGACATTTCATTTGCACTTTTGCAATGACCTTTCATTTTCCCTCCAAAATTGGCTCCCCCACTTTCATTGGTTCTTCCACTTTCCATTTTCTTTTTTTATTTCTCATTCACACCTTGCTAAACCCAACAGATAGTGTATTTTATCCATGGCTTCTTCATTTAGATATGCAGCAAAATCTGAAATTGTTTTGCCAATATTTGATTTTTTCGCGTCTTTAATCTCTTGTGCTACATTCTCTTGTACTTGAGGATGCTTGCATATACTCCAAACACACCAAGCGAGAGTCTTTCCCGTTGTGTCTTTACCACCACCCATGACGTTTACAAGTATATCTCTCAAGTACTTTGGATTTGTTGTAGAATAGTACCAGAACCTTGACAAAATGTTTTCTTCTTTCCTCTGTTGTACAATTAAAGAATTCACATTGATTAATATAGTAATTGTTACTCCTCCCTCCCAATTTATATGATTTAATATGACTTGACACGGAGTTTAAGAAAGAAATACTTTTGAAATTTGTGATGTACAACAAACCACAGATGTATGTATTCATAGAGAAAAAGAAAAGTGAGTCGTACAAATTGAGACAGAGGGAGTACTATGTTATCTCTAATAGAATTATAACAAAAAATAAAATTGCTTACTGAGCAATCATGTTGGTGATCATGTGAAAGTTGCTCTGTTTTTGTGCTGATCAAATTATATATATACTCGTCGAGGATCTGAACACTTCTCTTTAACTTGGCTTCGGATCCAATATTAAGAACCTTTTTGATCTTCCAAAAGAGATAGATATATTGCCAGAAACTCAATTCACTCACTTCATCAAGGGCTCGGATGAATCTGTTCGAGCCTTCTTTACTAGAACGACACACACTCTCCAGCTCAATACCAAATGCTACTTGAAACAGAGAATCCATAGATGACTTCAGAAGCAGATCCTACATAAATTTTTTTATGATTACGTATGAAATGGTTATCTTTTAAATGACTTGATAATGTACGAATAATAAGTGGAAGATTACTTGAATGTCTACTGTGTTGTTAGAATTTGCAGCTTCATACAGAATGTTAGCAAGTTTTGCTGCATTTCTACGAAAGAAGATACTGTTAACATCCCTCAGAACCCTTTTGGAGAAGTCTGGACTCGAAAGCTTTCTCTGTTCTTTCCATTTATCGCCATCAACTGCGAAAACACCATCTCCATAATAGTTTTCTAAAACCTCATGATGAAGCTTCCCCTGCACATTTTTCAAACATATAAATTTATGTTTTTATTTGATCACTTCAAAAATGTCCTCATCCTTAATAGTTTGTTCTAAAAATATTTCTAATCTTAATTTTGCATAAAAATAATGTCCCCAAAAAAATAATGTCCCATTACCAGCAAGTTGATTTCGGAAGCATTTTCGCTATATTTCAAATTTATTTGTTTTCCTTTTTAATCCCTTTGAAAAAAAAATATATCTTTTATTTTTTGGCAACTCCTTAATTTCAATGTTCCACTTGATGTTTTTTAAAAGGGAAACTTGTATAAATATGTTATATTAAGAAAATATTTACCATTTATTACAATTACATTTTTTTCACTTAAACACTTATAATACAGTTTTAACACATATAATACAAGTTTTATTGATGGACAATACATTTATCACACATTTTAATACATTTATAATACATTTTATCAATTTCTTGCCAAACAAGCATTATATATTTTAAAACATTTATAATACATCTATAGTGCATACACAATTCACTTTTAATACATAGTGCAGATTTATCATAATATTATTATGTATTGCTATAAATTATAATAAATCAAAAGTATCACTAAAATCAGTAATTATTTATAAAAAAAAATACTCACCCAAATAAGTTTGTCTTTTTTAAAATTATAATATTTAAAGACATTTTGATAGATTCAAACATGTCTTTAGTTTAAGACCACGAGATTTAATTTGTTTCTTATTGTCAAATTAAAACTAGACAAACAAACTGAACGCACTACTAGAAAAGTACAAATTACATGTGGATATTACCTGGGGAACATTGTCGCAAGTAATACTTGCGGATTTTCTTGCGAAAATCTTAAATTCCTCAATATTAAAATATATTATCTGCGAAACGTATATTGCCAACAAATTTCGCATGTAAAATTAGTAGCATTTTGCACAAAATTAGTACCTATGGTATTACCTAGGGAAACATATCCGCAAGAACAATATCTCTAGGTAAATCCCTAGGTACATGGACCAAAAAAATAATCTAAAATCCCTTTTTATTCTGTAGGAAAATTTCAAGTTGTCTGATAAATTATTTTTGAGAATTTACCTAGGCATTTTATTTCCTTGTGAAATAATTGGGGATTTAGGAATAATTAGACCAATTATCTTTTAGATGTTGAATTCTTTTACACTTATAATTAAAAAAAAAAACTCATTTAAAACTTTAGAAATTGAAAAGTAATCATAAGACAAATTAAAAACTCATTTTCCTTCTCTCTAAGTCTTAACTCATTTACCCAAACCCACCAAGCTAGAAACTTTTCTTCAAAACTCACATGCAGAAGCTAAGGCGAAAACAATCAGATTTTCCATCTCAAAGCTCCAAACGGTGGAAGAAGTTTCACGGCGGACTCCAAGCTCATCTCTAAGCTCCCCAAGCAAACCTCATGCTTCTCTCCAAGCGAATTTTTTCGAAGTAGAGTACAACAAATCCAGAAGATTTGCTTGCCAATCTACCCAAAAATCGAGGTTAATCTTCAAATTTCAAGCTCTGTGAGTTAAATTTGCGAATTTAAAGCTCTGTGTCTGCAAATTTCAAGCTCTGTGAGGTTAATCAAGTGAAATATTTCTTGCAATTTTTACATTATCTTGTTGTAACAGGTCGTCTACCATAAAGTTACTAATTTTATTTATCACGAGCGGTTACTTGTAGTTATATGTTAAGTAACATAAAAGAGCGTAGAAGCAAGTATATATAAGTTAAATTTTATTGCAGAATAAGATCTAGATGATATATACCTAACACTAGACACTATAGTGGGTTGTTTAGTGTTGCACGCAGTCATTGTAGTAGTATTTTGTTCAGTCCACTTAGAAATTATATTCCCTTTCTTTTATACTGAATTTGTTACATTGCTGAACAACGAAAAACATGGAACTGGAAGTGTTTCAAGATATCACTATTGACTGTGGTGGCCTATCATTCTGTATCTGACTCTTGTTGGTTGTGCACAACTACTTTTTTGTATGTTTATTTAAAGTTGTGGATTAGCAATCAATTATATATCTCTCAATATATATTTTGATTAGTCGAGTTCAACTATATAAATCATCAAATTCATATAACAGGTCTTCGATATAAGTACTTGCAACATTTACTAATTATTATAGTTAGACTAGTTTTATATTTGTTATCAACTTATAGTAACCCTCCTCCTTTATTAGAAGTTGGCTATGCACTCACATATAAAAAGATTTTATAGAGATTTGTTGGATGACTTTTTATATGTTACTAATACGAGTTTAATTTATAAATCACCTTATGCTGACCCCAAAAATGTCCTTAGCTTTATAACAAATGACTTTATGCTCCCCTAATATGGATGCTGACTTCTATCAATAGTTTTATTCCATTTGGTGATGATAATAGATATTGATCTACATTGGTTCAAAACTAATGTAGTAGGTAAACAATTTATGCGCGCAATCATTCAAGATAAGGCTTGCATCAGATCCACTGTAGTAAGGGGTAATGCGCAAGTTCGAATTATCAATTTTATCCTTTTATGAAATGACATATATCGATCCAATGAATTTCTAGCACAATTATTCAACTACTTGGTTCAGACTTGTTTCTTGACGTCATTAGTAAATAGGAGTAGTATGTATAATGTTGCAGAAGTGATAATAAATTCTGTTTCAATGAATTATCAATTCTGTTTCATATTTAGCCCTTTTCAAAAACAATTTTATACTTTTCTCAATAGATTTTAGTGTTTTGGTGAGTGATTTTCTGTTTAAAGTATGTGATTTACATGTCCAGTAGATGCACAAAATTAATAAGAGAAATTTGAACTTTTTTTTTTTGGAGTGAATGAGATTGGATATACATTTGAGTTTGTATATCCCTATGTCTTCCTTTTGCTCCAGCAGTCCTGTTATCAATGCTTCCCAATTCAACAAATTTTAGTTGCTTCAAGGGCTCTTTGCAGACTTTTAATTTGTACCACACCTTGTACATTGCAGTGTCTTGAATCTGTATACTACATGTCTGCTCAACAACTTGCAGGAGCTTTTCATTTTCAGCTAAGACATTTAAAAACTTAGAATTAAAATGTTTCCTTCTCTGATTTCTAGAGTTTGTGATTTCTAGATATATAGGGGAGTGATAAAAAAAAGTGGAGCCCTGTATGTTATATTTAGGTTCTATTTCTTAGGTAGTTCATTTTCAGGCAATTGTTGTGTTGCTTTCTTTTGTCCTTTTTCTTGTATTGCTATGTGCATATTTTTAGGTTCTTGTGGCTGATCGATCAGTGGCTTTCCCCAACCATTGTTGAACCATACAAAGTCTAAATTTCATTATTTTTTGGTTTAAAAAGATAATCTTACCTATCTTCGCAAAAGTGTCAAGTGTTCTTGAAAGCCATCTAATCCCACTGCATCATAGTTTCTTAAGAGGAAGAACTGAAATTGCCAAACTGTTACTTTCAAGGTAATGATTTGATTCTAAGAACACTGCTCGTCCTTAGTTTCTTAATTGTATATCTAGTTTGATAAGAGAATTATTGCAGTAAGACTGATGGCCGACATGTGTATTTGGATAAAAGTTTCTAAGGAGCTTCACAATATAGGCTAACATGTCATGTATATTTATGTAGCTGAAATCATTGGAAGGTCCACAGTTACTGTGCTTACATTTAGATCTCCTTTGTGAGTTTATAACTAACAGATCAACTAGTCCTAATAGATTTTTATTTGACACATGTTTGAATTTTGTGGTCTTAAATTTAAGATATGCATACCATACACTAAGCTTCTACTATATGTCTTGGTGCTAATTCACAATATTTCGTGAATTCCGGGGCTCTTGTTACATTTATTAGAAACTTCCCTGAAAAGTAGAGGAAATATGATTGGTTTATTGAAAGGTTACTGGATTAAGTGGTGCTATAATGACACAATTATACTTAGTTGTATATGGAAATGATGCTAGATCACTTATTTTGCTTATAGCTTGGTTACCATCTGCAATATCTGTGATTTTTGTGTATACGATTCGTGAGATGAGAGTCGTTAAGCAGCCGAATTAGTTGAGAGTTTTCTACTATTGTTTGGCTATGGCAATTGTGTTGGCATTGTTTCTTATGGTTATGACATTGGCTGAAAGAGAAGTTACATATTCTCATGGTGCTTATGTTGGTACTGCTACCGAGCATCCTCCACAGTTACATATTGCAAGCACTTTTGAGTACCGATATGTGGATTATAGTACGTTATGCATATCTTTAAATTTTAACTTTCAGTTGATCAAGAGTAATGTTGTATTTCTTTCAGAAACAAGAAGCCCTATTTGAAGCAGTAAATACCTATCGTACTAAGTATTTACACTAAACCATGATATCTTTGTTTTTTTGCATTGACTTTTATAAAACATTAGCATTATTTTCCATCAATTTTATTGGATATTCCCAAAGGGACATAACATTAGCATTGTTTAGCTACAAAGCTACATATTTAGGTGACTACAACTTGAAAAGCTTTTTACCTCTGTAGCTGAATGGATATGGACAAAAATCAGAATAGGCCTATGGTGACCTGAATAGTTAAATTTCCAGGGATGTGACCTAGATTGAGCTAAACATGTGAAGTTATTTACCATTGTAGCTTAATGAATATGGTAACAGAAATTAGAATAGGTCTAAATCTTTCCATATATAATTGTTGCATTATAGTCTACAGACATGAATTATCATCATATTGCTTTTATCTTTAAGTTTGAGATAATATTTTCCATTAAATATTGTCTCAAATAACCTGTTTTGAAGCAGAATATTTTTGAAAGAAAGAAACAAGAATTATTAGCTTCTCAAAGTGCATCAGCTGCAGAAGGAGAAACTAATTCAGCTGGTCAACCTTCTCAATTAACAATAATGGATACCTGGGTGCAATTTTGGTGGAAAGAAAAAAGGAAGAGTTAAAGGTATTGGCTCCCTAGGTCGATCTGTAAAGGCATCGTCTAAACAATCAACATCGAAAGAAATTGATGAGATGATTAAGTGTCAGATAAATGCTTCCAATGCTGACTTATATACTCAATTGCAGAAAGAGCGTCACAAAAATAAGAGGATGGAGAAGGAACTAGCCTTATTGAAGAAACATGTATACAACACATCATCTTCAAATGAGCAATCATCTCAAGAAGACAATCAAGCTTATGAGAATGAAAGTGGTGAAGACTCTGATAGCGTGAATGACAGTGGTTCTGGTCATGATAACGTGAATGAAAACGACTAAAATGAGGATTGAGATAGTTGATAGTACTATTTAGGATTCAAATTTGAGTTGTATCTTGTTTATGTATGTTTAAGAATCAACTATTGGTCTTGCGGTTTTTTTTTCATAGGAATTATGAATTCTGTGTTTTGTTGAATGAAAATGATATAACGTGAATAGTGTTTTTTGTTGTTTCTTGCGGGTTTCTTTTCATATGAATTATCTTGAGCAAAATTTCCATATATATTTGCAAGAAATTTCCTTTTGTTTCACAAAATTTCATCTCCAAACTCCTAGGGATTTATTTGGGATCTTCATGGGGAATCGCTTGCGAAATATTTCTACGAAAATCCGCAAGAAATTTTGTTTTTATAAGAAATTTTGGTAAAAAATCTGCAAGAATTTTTAATAGTTATCGCGGATAAATCCGCAAGTAAATCACCTGGGAATTTTAATTCCCCAGGTAAATTACCTAGGGCTTGTATAAATCCGCATGTAAGAGTTACCTACGAAGGTTTTTCCATCAGATTTGTTTTGCGTGAAAATTCGCAGGTAATCAAATTACATGGGGATTTTACTATGTTATCCCCAGGTAAATCCCCATGTAATGAGCACTTTTCTTGTAGTGACTGAATGAGTAATTTATCATGTTGCAAAGAGCTATATATGTTGCTCGAACTCTTCAAAAATGTCGACGGGTGTGTGTCGGATCCTCTAAAAATAGTGTATTTTTAAAGGATTCGATATGGGTGCAACAACATTATTGGAAAGTCCAAGCAACTTAGCCAGAGAGACATACCTTGCCATAGTTATCGAAGTTTGTTTTCAAAATGTACTCAATGTTAGCTGGATCAGAAGTATAAATCTCCCTTCTAAAGAGACTCTCTAATCTATAAGTTTTGTATTTGCAGCAAGAGTAGTCATATGGTCATGTATCCTATCAAAGTTCATTAATTGCTTCAAAGTGCTATCACAAACTGGATGATATCTTTTTCTTCTTTTCTCAACATTACTAATGCTCATTAAGAATAGTGCACTAATTATGACAAATGAAAGCCAAACAACTAGAAAATCCATATATGAAAAACTAGTTTAATTTCTTGTTTTTCTGGTGTAGACCATTTTCATAAAATAGGGTATTTATATACTGAATAATTTCTTGATTTCATCTTTAATGTCTAAGGAAATTTGTCTTTAATCTTCTGTCCTTGTCTTTAGATGAAATATCAAACCGAACATTGGCTTATAGAACAAAAGTGTTATCTTTGTATATTGGGAGGAAGGGGTAGACGTAGACAACAAGCCAATAACGCGCTCATTTATTAGCTCAACTCATTAAAAATCGTGTTGATATGTAACTCAAATTGATTCATGAGAAATATTATCAATTTTTTTTTAATTTGATAGGTTACATATATAACTATAATAACAAAAAAACTATGAAGTACTAAAATAGTTTAAATGAACAAATCAAAATAATGAAAACTTAATAGAAAATGGATTGGGGTTTAATCTGTTGTATTACTTATTACCTAACCCGTTTTGGGCAAAGAAAATTTGGGTTAGACCGAGGGTGTGTTTGGTATGAAGAAAAATATTTTCCATCCTAGAAAATAAGTAGATTTTTGACTTAGTTTCTCATGATTGGTTGGTGAGTAGAAAATGTTTTCCAGATTTTTTTTTAGTGTTTGATCTATGAATGAATTTTTTTTTTGAGAAAATATCTCTTCCTTTTACTAGAGAGTAGAAAATAATTTTTAGAAAATATTTTTTAAAAATAAACTTAAATAGTTTTTTGAGGGGGGGTAGGGGTGAGATGGGGTTAAAAAATAAATATTTAAAATTAAAAATATTTTTTAAAAACAAACTTAATTTTTTTTGGGGATGAGGGGGGAGTAGGAGGGGTGGGGTGAAAAAATAAAAATTGGAAATTGGAAATATTTTTTAAAAACAAACTTTAATTTATCTTTTTTTTGGGGGTGGGTTGGGGTGAAAAAATAAAAATTAAAAATTGGAAATATTTTTTGAAAAAAAACTTTAATTTTTTTTGGAGGGGGGGAGGGGGTTGGGGTGGCGGTGGGGGTGGGGGTGGAGGTGAAAAAATAAAAATTGGAAATTGGAAATATTTTTTAAAAATAATTAAAAAAAATTTGGGGAGGGGGGGGGGGTCAGGGTAAGAGTGGGGGGGGGGGGTGAAAACCAAAATTTTGAAATTGAAAGTATTTTTTATAAAACAAATTTTGGGGGGGGGGGGTCGAGGGGAGGGGTGGGTGAAAATAGAATTTTGAAATTGAAAATATTTTTTTAAAACAAACTTCAATTTTTTAATTTTTTTTTTGGGGGGAGGGGGTAGGGGCTGGCAGGAGGGGGGGTCGGGGTGAGGATGGGGTAAAAAAATAAAAAAATTGAAGTTGAAAAATGTTTTTTTTAAAATAAGCTTTAAATTTATTTTTTCAACAAAAAAAATTGTAATTTGAAGTTGGAGGAAAGTTTTGAAAAATGTTTTCCTTAAGTTTTGAAGGGAAGTCATTTTCCTTGAATTTGAGAAAAATGACTTGATTTGGAAAATATTTTCCAAAACATTTTAAGAAAATTGAAAAATATTTTCCGGAAAAATATTTTCCTTCGTACCAAACACACCCGAATCTTGACTGGTTTGTCGTCTTGACATCCAAATGATCCACCTGTAACGAGTATTGGAAAGATAACTTAAGTGGGTATTTTTTATTAAATAATTACTTATTTTAGTGTTAGTATATATATAGTAGTACTATGATAAATTTAAACTATGTATTAAAGTTTATGTATGCACTATAAATGTATTATGGTTGTTGGATAAGAAATTGATGCAATGTATTATAAATGTATAATAAATATGTTATTCATCAATAAAATTTGTATTATATGTGTTTTATAAATTATTCTCTATAATATGTATTAAAACTGTATTATAAGTATCCAAATAAAAAAAATATTATTACTATAAATGGTAAATATTTTTTAATATAACATTGTAAATTTCCTAAGAATATTTACATGGGATGGGGAGCCCATGGTAAATGTAGTTGGGAGAATCTCATATCCAACTTTGTGACAAACTGAAAGAAAACAAAATATACGAAGCATACAACTCAAAATCTGTACATGGCTGTAAATATAATACTATACCTTACAGTTTTATTCCTATTTCCCATTTCATCCTTATTTTTTTGGTTTCGTTCTCAATTAATAAAACAGTAATTAAGGCAATCGGCAACTTACAATAAAATTCTTGGAAATTACAATACAACAATACTCCTTCCGTCCACTTTTATTTGTCATGTTACGTTTTTCGAAAGTTAATTTGACTACATTAATTTAATATTTTAAACAAAAAAATTAGTTATTTAACAAACTATATGAAAAGTACTATAAATTGTACGTAATTTTTTATATATCAATATGATGAAAAAATACATCGTAAAATGTTAGTCAAAATTTTTATAGTTTGACTCTAAAAAGAAAAAAACTATGACAATTAAAAGTGGACGGAGGTAGTATTGATTTTATGGAGAAAAACGCTAAGTTATAGTAGTCATAAGCTAATGAATATGTAATAAGAAATCCATTGAATTGATTAAAGCTTAAATACCCAGCCTTGTCGAGAATTTATGGACCATGCCCCAACATTATTATCTCCCCCTTCACGGCAATGTACATAGTGTCATTTTCTTTTTTTTGCTTGTTTAAGTAGCTTGTTGATGCACCCAAAATTAGGGGCGGGCATGGTACGATACAATATAATATTTGAAAGTTTCGATATGATAATTTTGGTATTCGGTTTTTAAAACATTATATCATTATCATACTAATTTAATTTGGTATGATACGATATATTGAAGTTTGGTTTCAGTATTCTACGGTATGGTAAATTGGTAATCATAATTTTTTCAACTTTGACTAATATATACTCATATAATAGAGTATTATGACTTCGGCAACTAAGAAAATGTCTCAATTGTATCATACCAACACATTACACACGTAGAAATATATATTCAAAATAAAGTACAAACAACTTCTTTTGTTAATCAATTACATTTCATATACATTTCAATCAAAATAGAGTCGTCAAAGTTTCAACTTCTAAACATTTTAGTTTATACTTATACTAGGTTGCATATTTGTTAGTATTTCAATAAATATATATATATATATTATTTATCTAACTATATACTTTAGTATGATATTCAGTATTTCGATATGTTATTTCTAAATACCAAATATTGTACCGAAAACCAAAAAAAATTAAAATGTATATCATATACCATATACCACACCAAATACCATGATATCAAAATCAAGGTATTAAAAAATTTCAGTATGATATGGTAATTCGGTATGACCATACCATGCCTACCCCTACCCAAATTACAGCTCCTTAAAGGAAGTATAATGTGGTCGTCGTCAAATATAGAACCCAACTACATTGGAGTCGAATCTCATAGGAAATAAGGCAAGAACTAAACTTTATGCAATTATTTGGCTATAGTTACTTATTTCAACACAAATAGGGAGACGTTGGAAGAATTGAGATTTTGTTCTTAGTATCAATTTTTAACAAGTAACAATCTACAATATTACTTAAATAGAGATTTAATAGAGAGAATAAACTAGGATTGTGTTCATGAAGACTTGTAACGCCCGAAAAACTAGTAGGTGAAACTAGAGCCTTACGTGAGAGTTTTAGAGTTTGATGTGTGGATTAATGTCGTAAAATGGTTTCCCATACTTAGGGTGAGGGATTTAGGGGTTAAACGTCAAGGTACGATTCCCCAAGGACCAACCAAGGGTCCTTGAGGAGGACCCTAAAGCCTAACCCCAAAGCTGCCCCAAAACTGTCCAAAAAGGGCCACCTACGGATGGCACCTACGGCCAGTAGGTGGACCCACGCCCCGTGGATGGGTGTCGTGGGTCAAGAGCCAAATTGGTGAGCTGCAGGACATGACCTACGGACCTGTAGGACGTCCAGTAGACCCACCTACGGACCGTAGGTCCTAGGTCGTGGGTCGTGCCTTCAACCTGTCCAAGGTTCGACCAAGGCTAGGGTAGTTTGGGTAATTTCTAATTAATTTAGTTAAGTGTGAAGTCATTTTATATTGATTTAATAGACCTATATAAGACATTTTAAGTCATTAACTAACTAAAACACTTCTTAAAATCCCAACTATCCAAATCAAAATCAAACCCTCTCCAAAATCTTCTCTCAAGAAGAAGAAGAAGAAGAAGAAGAGGAGGAGGAGGAGGAGGAGGAGGAGGAGGAGGAGAAGAAGAAGAAGAAGAAGGAGGATTTCTCACAGTAGGAAATTCCCTAAAAGCTAGGGTTTTCACTCTAAGTCATGGATTCTTTCTAAAAATGTTTTTATGATTTAATTATCTTATATTATGATTGAATTGCTGTTTTATAGTGGTTTTATAAGAAGAAGAAGAAGAAGAAGGAGGAGGAGGAGGAGGATATTCCCTAAAAGCTAGGGTTTTCACTCTAAGTCATGGATTCTTTCTAAAAATGTTTTTATGATTTAATTATCTTATATTATGATTGAATTGCTGTTTTATAGTGGTTTTATAAGAAGAAGAAGAAGAAGAAGGAGGAGGAGGAGGAGGATATTCCCTAAAAGCTAGGGTTTTCACTCTAAGTCATGGATTCTTTCTAAAAATGTTTTTATGATTTAATTATCTTATATTATGATTGAATTGCTGTTTTATAGTGGTTTTATAAGAAGAAGAAGAAGAAGAAGGAGGAGGAGGAGGAGGATATTCCCTAAAAGCTAGGGTTTTCACTCTAAGTCATGGATTCTTTCTAAAAATGTTTTTATGATTTAATTATCTTATATTATGATTGAATTGCTGTTTTATAGTGGTTTTATAAGAAGAAGAAGAAGAAGAAGGAGGAGGAGGAGGAGGATATTCCCTAAAAGCTAGGGTTTTCACTCTAAGTCATGGATTCTTTCTAAAAATGTTTTTATGATTTAATTATC
>JAJOOS010019717.1:0-11311 GCA_029582725.1 Solanum chiquidenum
ATTAAAAGAGTTATCAAAAAAGAAAAAAAAATTCTAAATAAAGTAAACAAACAAATTAAATTGGACAGAGTATTTGTCTTAATTGAATAATCTCATGAACAAACGGTTAAATCTCATGGGAGTCTTTCTTCAAAGATATTCAAAGTCTATTATTTATCAATAAAAACTAATATTTTATCGTATATAAACTATAATTTTCCAACTAAGAGTATTTGTTAAGCGTTACTCCTTCACTGTTTCTTTTTTTTTTCCTTGTTATTTTGTCAGTTTATATTTGTGTTTTCTAAAATTAAAATTAAAAGAGTTATCAAAAAAGAAAAAAAAATTCTAAATAAAGTAAACAAACAAATTAAATTGGACAGAGTATTTGTCTTAATTGAATAATCTCATGACCAAACGGTTAAATCTCATGGGAGTCTTTCTTCAAAGATATTCAAAGTCTCTTATTTATCAATAAAAACTAATATTTTATCGTATATAAACTATAATTTTCCAATTAAGAGTATTTGTTAGGCGTTACTCCTTCATTGTTTCTTTTTTTTTCCTTGTTATTTTGTCAGTTTATATTTGTGTTTTCTTGTTGGTAATATATATATTATTTTTTTTCCAGATAAGATTTATCCTTAAAATATTAGGTTCTCGTAATTCTAAAAATCAATTGCGCTGTATCTTTTTTTTTAAGACTTTAACATCTTCGGGATCATATATTTAATTAATGTGTGGTAGCTAGGATTTGATTTGTAATTGTCAAACTAGTCCCCCACCCCCACTACACCCCAAAAATAAAAATAAAACGTGACAATGTGTTATAATTTCTTTGGAACAAATTGAGAAGGCTGAGGATTAATCAATAGTAAACAAAAATATCATTATATGTGTGGAAAGATAAGTATGCTTTCACCTTTAATTAGAGGTTTTAGATTTGAGCATAGATATAAAAAAAAATTCTCTATTAATTAAACTTCAAACTGGATATTAAATATCGAGTAAAAAACTAAAAAAAAAGTAAGTATAATAAGATCTTTTATGTTATTTTTTAATAGTCTCCATTAAAAAAATCCATAAAGCTAGAAGATATTTGTAAACGACTATAAAACTAAATCTCTCATTTCATTCTTGTCAAATTCAAAATTCACAAAATAGTAATATCAGTGGACAGTGAATATCCTACACATATTACGTTTGAATTCAATTTTCCCTCTCCTCCTTCACATTCCGTGTGAATATTAAAAAAAATAAAATTATCCTAATTAGTGGCTTTAAAAGGAAAAAACCATTTTGTCCCTTATCTACAAATTGTCAAGCATGTATCAATGAATACAATATTGAGAAAATCAATGTCATCGATGTATTTATCATTCAAAAATTCTTCCAATGTATCAACAAATATGGATGAACAAATAAAATAAATAGAGAAATTAAATAATATTAATTAATTTGGCTGTGATTTTTCAAAAAGGAGAATAAAATCTCCAAAAGAAAATTGGGGTCGTTAATCAATAATTGCATATTTGAACCATTAGACTAACGATAGAGTTATGAGTCAAAAAAAATTCAAATGAAGGATAAAATTACACTATATAAAATAGAGATATATTTGATTCTTTTCCATTTCCTTACAAAGTTTACAAAATAAATCCACTTTCGATCGATACCAAAAAAATCTCAAATATAATTCATAAAATCTAAATACTATATGTTTTTTTACTCAAATGGTGATCATTATGTTTGAGGGTTGCTCTATTCTAGTCCTTGTATATATAAAAATATTTTTTACCCAAATTCATCATCTGTTTGTTTTTTGGTTAAAAAAAAATCCTCATATTAGTTTCTTACAAAAATACTAAAGAAGAAACTATTTTGTCAATTACGTAATTAATAAAATATGAAAGATATCTAAAGAGTAAGTGCATGGTTGGTATATTGGATTCACACTCAATTCAATAAATTGGAAGGCAGAATAATTAGGAGCAATTTATCAATATAAAAAATACTTACAATTATAACTCATTTTTTTAATGTATTTTATATACTGACAAAATAACTTATAAATAAGAACATGTCATTAGGGGACCATAGCAATTTTACTTTTGGTACCCTTTTTTTTTTTTAATGTTTCCTTCCTTCCATCACAATAAAAATATAAAAATTTAGCTATGAAACTATTATTAATTTGTCATTAAATAGCTTGTAATAAATATTTCCAATGATAATTCGTCATTAGATAAAAAAATTGTTGATATCAAATACACTTTCCGTCTCAAGTGATATTTAGCTATTCGAGATTCAAATTATGAGAACTTTAACTTACATTTTAAAGAATATTTATTTATTATACTGACATGAAAAGAATTGCATTATATAATACTTTTTGAATTTTTTTAAAAAAGGCTAGAGGAAATAGTAAACTACACATTGTATTTATTAATTTTTTAATAAACATGATATTTACTTAAATAACACTTATTTTGGAGCAAAAAAAATAATACAATTGAGTCTCTATGAACGAAAATTGTTAACATAAAGAGTACGTATAAATGCATGCATGGTTGAAAGGTATAATAATTAGAAACAATATATCAATATCAAGTACCTATAATTATAAACCACATTTTTGTATGTTTTATATACTGACAAAAATGACTAATGAATAAAAACATTTTATAGGGGACAATAGTTTTTTTTTTATATATAAAAAAATATCCCTTTCTTTTTCTCTTGTTTTTCTTTTTTCAAGCACCAACTTGTTAAACAATGAGAATTATTAGTGCTGTAAAAAGAATGAATGATTTTGTTTATTATATTTTTAATGAAAAAATGATAAATATACCCCCGAACTATATATCATAAATGATATGTTAATACCTTCAATTATACTTTAAGGTTTGTATATACTCTTAACGTTAATTTTTTGACTTATGTATACCGTTAAAACTAGCAGATGGACACGTGGCTTCGTCTTAATATTTTACCTGATTTTATTTAAATTTTTTTACTCAAAATCAAATTCAATAGATGTATCATAAATTTTATATTTATTTTGAAATTCATTAGATACATATGTTTAAATTAAAATTTGAAACTCATGTATTATTATTTGAATTCGTTATCGTATAGTTTAGAATGATAACATTTAACTCCTAAATCCTGTCTCTATTACTTACAAAATTATTTATCAATAAAAACATTTCATAGCTAGGGACCATAGCATCTCTACTTTTGCTAGTAAATCTTTTTAAATTTCATTTTATATTGTTTTTTCCTTGTCATTGAGAAAGACTTTGAAAACATAAATAAAACGTGTCATGTCATTTTCTGAAATTTCCCCACTTTTTACTAGATAAAAATTGCCTTTTAATTTTTTGGAAAAATTGTATATAATAGAAAATTATTAATTCAAATTAAATGCTATAAATATAATTTGATTTAATTGTACCTCATAGTAAACTGTTGCTATTTTGCCTCTCCCCCTGGTGAATCTCGCTCGCCACTCTCGTTCTCGCTGGGCAGTCTCACTCGCCTCTCTCGCTTTTATACAAACACAAATGTATAAAATGTGTTTTTGTTTGTATAAAGCTAGAGAAAATTGTATATATACATATATTTTTGTTTCCCTCTCTCCTCTCTCCCAGATCTCGCTCGTCACTCTCATTTTATACAAACACAAATGTATACATTGCGTTTGTATTTGTATAAAGTGAGAGAAAATTATATATACAAATACAAATGCATATATTTTCGTCCTATACACTTATGATTATACAAATACGATCTTTCCCTGCCCAATTTTCTTTTGTCTTTCTCTCTTTCTCGCTTTATAACATAGATTATACAATTGATTCTTTTGTATATGTATACCGAAACAGATTATACAATTGCTTCTTTTGTATATATGTATAGCAAAATAATCACAGCCTTTTGTATATATGTATAGCGAAATAGCCATAACCTTTTGTATATATGTATAGCGAAATAGCCATAGCAAACATAAAATTTGTTATGGAGCGCAATTATGCAAACTATAGCTATAACATACAAATATAATTTTTGTGTTTGCTATATGTGAAAGTTGCTCTAATTTTTTTAGTTACATCTTTTAAAAATATACCATCAATTATTGATGACTGAGTTACTCGATACCTACCATGCATAACGTTTTTTTCCTTGTCATTATTCTTTTCTTTCTTGGCTAATGCAGTATATATATATATATATATATATATATGCCAAATGCATGAGAAAGAAGTATATAAAATTTTAAAAATATTGAGTTTGAACCTTAGATATAAAAGATGGATATTGCCCATGGGCCAACATTTTATATTTTCAAGTATAAGACAACGTAATGGTATTGTATCCTTCTTAGGGAGTTAGGGTTAAGGGGAGGAGGACAATGTGAAATATCAAATTTAGTGTTATTTATCATGTCTAAACTCTTATAAAAGTATCAATTTTTTTTTTAATGTGAATACAAAGCTAAAATGCTATGAATAAAAATAGGATTTTTGATGTCTTTCTCACTCTCATCTCATCCTTGTTATTGATGAAGGTAGGGCAGTTAGCTTGCAGAGTCTGCATACAAAAACAAATCACTCCTATAATTTGGGTGCATAAATTAATACACTCTCTTTATCTACCAATGATCAGCTAAAGTCAGTTATATGAATCATCCTTAAATTTATTAAAAATCTCCAAATTGAAAACAACTAACTACATTTCAATCTAGCTATAACAAAAATTAAAGTGCTCAACAGTACTATAAAGTACCTGTAATCCTTCTGTTTTTTTGGTTGAATAATGCTTTGCTTATCAATATTTTTCATTTATTGCCAGTTAAGATTATTTGTCAAAGAGACAAAATGGATGCATGTAACTTAAATCTTCACAAATACCCATCCATTCTCTCCCCAATCCATTTATGCTTCAAACATAACCAACTAAAACCAGTGCAAAGTTATTAGGAAAAGTAAAAATATGTTGTTTGAAGGATCAGTCAAAACACACATATATACATAAAAAGCAACCCTGGGACACATGTTGATAGTCAAAGTTACCACAGGAGACGTGCTTGCAATTTATTCACACTAAGGACACATGTCAGTACAGTAAAAAAAAATTCACAATAGAAAAGTACAGTGTTCGTCCTATGATTTGTTCACTTATAATAATAAGAATTTAGCCAAAACTTTATTTTCTTTTGTTCTAGAAAGTCTATATGGGATGTGTTGGAAATGAGGTTTCTAATTAATGATACACATTAAGGAGGACATTCTATACTAATAATAGAATGGAGAATTTAAAATGGAATAGACTATTTTTCATATTAAGGAATTAATGTGGATAAAACATATGCTAAAGCCAAGGGCGATTCAATAAAATATAATTTTTTTGACTCTCTAATATTATTGCTAATATGTATATTAATAAGGATTAATTCAAATGAATAAGATGATGGTCATTTGTTTGCAATACAATTTGTTGGATAATTTTATCTAAAATTTTATTTACTTATATGAAGATGAGAATGATTTAATTTAAAATTTTAAAATATTATCAAATATAAAAAGAAGATAATTTTTATATTTTTTTATTATTTCAAAGAAGATAAAATCACGAAGCTCCCTATTAATAAATCGGAAAGGGTCATATTTGTCCTTTTACTCTCATAGATAAATCATAGTTATCCTTCCTTATACTTCTTTTTAACATATTTGTCCTTTACATCCAACTTTTTGTTCGTGTACTCTAAAAAATAGTCATATTTACCTCTACGGTGTTAAATCTCCATGTCCTCAATATATTTGTCTTTTTCTTCCAATTTTAAGGTCATATTTGCCCTTATACTATAAAAAAGGGACATATCTACCCCCAACAACGTTAAATCCTCATGTCCTCAACTTATTTGTCCTCTTCATCCAACTTTGTGCTCATTTTTAGTCTTGTATTCTAAAAAATATTTATTTATTCCTACAGCGTTACAAATCCTCATATCTCACCTTAATTTTTCTATATGGATCCCCTAAAACATATTTTCTTCCCAATTAATTTATTAACTTATTTAAACTCTTTTAATCTCACACATTAAGAAATTTGTTATCTCCTGTATTCGGGTTAGTAAAACAGAAAGAGAAATGATGAAATAGAAAGATAGAAAATAAACAATTCGAGTCCACAGAATCCACTGTGTATCCTTAATAAATTTAATCCCGCAAGTATCCGAAGTTGTAGATTAATTCCTCCCAAGATAAAAATGATTAACTATTAAAAAAGTAGCGGTACCTCAAACTTTAATAATTTCAGTGAACTCAAAAAACAACGAGAGCACACACAGACTCAGTCGATCGACAATTTTATTTGTAAGAAAATGTATGCAAACTATAAAAAAAATTTAGTGTTTGAAGAATGAGAGAAGTCTCTCTATTTATAGCCAACTGCAGCAAGTGTGAACAACAAGTGTGAATGTACCTGTTCAGACAAGAGTGTGAATGCACCTGTTCAGAGAAGACATGTCTATTCAGAACGTTTGTGTCTTTTGAAAAAAGAAGTGTCTAATCGAAGGAACATGTCCCTTTTGAGAGACTTTACCGTTACACAAATTTCAAACAATTTCATTACGCGAAATTAATTAATTAACATTCTGAATTAATTTTGAGAAAAAGGAAATTAATTAATGAGATTGATTAAATAAATTTTACCTAAAAAATTATCAATCAATCACATCATTTGTCAAAGCCAAAGTCGAGCGACGGTGCGATGGGCACCTTCTACTTAACCCTTTAAGAGCTAAATGAAGTGTTTCCTAATAGAAGGACAAACATTTTCCTTTCTTCTACCAATATGGAGGAAATGACTTTTCATTGTCCCTCCAAATTGATTTCCCCACATTTCTTAATTTCTCATTCATTCTTATTTCCCATTCACACCTTGCTTAAACCCAACAATCCCCCACATGAATGGGGAATGACTATTGTTAAAACATATGCATGAAAAACTTGTGTGTCTAGTAAGTAAGGATTAATTGCATCTGGATATACTCGGTCAATCGGTAGATTTGATATCTTTGAACCGTCGAGATTTGGTGTATACTAGACAACATAAGTCACACAATCAAATTTTGAAGTGTTTTTGTTTCTCATTGTTTTGTTCGTTTCAGCCATGAACACGTCATGATTTATAAGTTCTTGGAGAACTGGCCTTAACGGATTCTCCTTGAAGCAGCTTACACTTCACACTTACATAGGTGATTTATAAATGTATTATCCCGTAGATACACTATTCTATATACTTTGTATCAAACTTAGAAACCATTAAAAAGTCCTAATGTCTTTATCCTAGTTACTAAACATTATCTCATCATGAGAATGGACCATAAAATATTTTTTGAAAATGTTGAATCGTCATCTATAACTTTGTTTGTTCTCTTTGAACCTAGATCTTGGGATATCTAGTCTTTTAGATAGATTTACAGCCATGATGAATTTTCCTCGGCCATAGTCCTATTCTCGTCGATGATCTCTCAACTCCCTCTCTAGTTAGGCTTTTTGCAAGTGGATCTGACACATTATCCTTTGACTTTACATAGTCAATTGTAATAATTCCACTAGAGAGTAGTTTTCTAACAGAGTTGTGTCTCTATCGTATTTGACGAAACTTGCCATTAAGCATAACGTTTCCACCACTTCCTATTGCAGCTTGACTATCACAATGTATGCATATATGGGCCATTGGTTTGGGTCAAAACATAATATCTTCTAAGAAATTCCGGAGCCATTCAGCTTCTTCATCTGCCTTGTCTAAGACTATGAATTTAGACTCTATTGTAGAGTGAGTTATACATGTTTGTTTGGATGATTTTCAAGATATTTCTCCTCCACCAATAGTGAAAACATATCCACTCGTGGATTTAGTTTCAGTTGACCCAGTAATCCAATTTGCATCACTATATCCTTCAACAACTGGTGGATATTTGTTTTAATGCAAAGCATGATTTTGAGTGTCATCTAAGTACTCCAAAACCCTCTTCATTTCCATCAAATGATTTTGATTGGGATAACTTGTGTATCGACTCAGTTTACTTATAGCGCATGCTATCTCTAGTCATGTACAGTTCATGACGTACATCGAACTTCCTAGTACTCTACATAATGTAATTGAGACTGACTTTCACCTTTATTCTTATCAAGATCAAAGTTCACATCAATTTGTGTCTTTGCCCTTTTGAAATTCAATTACTTGAACTTTTCAATTACTTTTTGAATATAATGAGATTGAGACAATGCTAGACCATGAGGAGTTTTATGAATCTTAATTTTCAATATCAAATCGGTAAATTATAGTTCTTTCATGTCAAGCTTACTAGAGAGCATATACTTAGTAACTTTTACATTAGTAATGTTGTTGCTCATTATCAGCATGTCATCCACATATAGGCATACAATGACCTCTTGATTTGGAGCATTTTTAATGTAAACACATTTATCACATTCATTAATCTTAAATCCATTTGCCAACATGGTTTGATCAAACTTTGCATGCCATTATTTCAGTGCTTGTTTTAGTCCATAGAGTGACTTAATAAGTTTGCACACTTTCTTTTCTTTACCAGGAACTACGAAGCCCTCAGGTTGTTCCATGAATATCTATTCCTCCAATTCTCCATTCAAGAAGGTGTTTTCACATCCATTTGATGGATTTCAAGACCATATACTACAACTAGGGTAATTAACATCCGAATTGATGTAATCCTAGTCACTAGCGAGTATGTATCAAAATATCAAGACCTTCTTTCTGTATGTAGCCTTTGACAACAAGTCTTGCTTTGTATTTGTTAATAGTTTCATCATCTTTGATTTTCCTTTTGAAAATTCATTTCGAATCCAAATGTTTGTTTCATGGAAGATCAACCGACTCCCAAGTATGATTGCTTAAGATTGAATCAATCTCACTATTGACAGGCTAGTCAATTCGGGTTAGCCTATATAAGCTTTTTAACATTATAGGTCAGGTCAGGCTGCCCATTATTTTGGCAGGTAAAGACAGACAATCCAATCCACAACTGTGTTGGCTACGAGCCGCGCTGAACCAACCTATTTTTTTTGTAAAAGAATATGTTTTTAATAATTTAAATTTAACTTTTAAAATTTTAGTATAAATATCGACAAAACAATATTATATGGTGTTTACAACTTGTTAATCAGGTGTCAAATCAATAAACAAAATAATTTTAGTTATACTTATTAAATTTGACTTCAAGTAAAGATTTGGTTGTATGACTTAAATCTGTAATCATCCTCATTTTATGTAAATATTTTGGCTACAACAATACAAGAAAATAATTTTTATATTTGGATTTTGAACTTTGTAATATTTATATGCATGGTTTAAGACTTTAAGTTTGGCCCCTCTTGATATTTTTAGTATTTTGTTTTATTTTATTTAATTATTTTTAATTTAGCTTATGGGTTGGTCCAACCTACATTGCTCAAACCCTACAGGCTAGCAGGTATATTAGGGTCAAGCTAAAAATTTATATTCTTAAATGAGTATTAAAATCTTAGTCCAACCCTATCAAATCACGAGTTGGGTCAAGCTGGCTCAATGGGCTTAACCCTTATTGACGGCTCTACATTCTACCATTAGAAATATTTGATTAAAAGATACCAATAAAGTTAAAGGAAATTATGGAATAAAGTCATTTTTATTTTGTCTTGTATTAATAAAATAACGCAACTTGTATTTTATATATCTCAAAAAAAATGTAAAGATCCGGTTGGTCATTTTTGAAAATTTTCATAAAATTACCATTTTATCCCTCTTCATATTTGCTCGAGTCTTTGCGAAATGAGTATTGAAAATGATTTCAAGTTTTGAGTTAAAAGTTGGGAACTTGGAGAATTTTGATATTTGAAAGGATAAAGTTGTTAAAAAGTGATTTTTGGTGTCTTTTGGAGTTTCAAGTGTCAGAATAAAATTCCATTGATTCCATCGGTCCCAAAATATGGAAATTGGTCTTAGAAAATTATCAGTTTTAGATTCGGAGTCTTTTTGGGATTTGAAATCCCATGTTGGAAAATTGTAGAATTTTAGCTTTTGGATTGACTTTGATCAATATTCGGGGTTTGGATGCTCGGATCAAAATTCTGAGAGTTCCATTGGATTTGAGGGATGATTTTTAGGTCTATGTGAGGTCTTGGTTGAATTTTCAGAGGTCGTGAGCTTGATTTGACATTTTAAAGCGTTATGTTCATTTTTTGTGACTTTCACGGGTTTTGGGTCAATAAAACTTCAAATTTTTATTTCGATGGTTTCATTGTGTTCGGATTGTCTAGTGCAGTCAATTTGCATAAAAGGTTTTTGTGTACGGGATTCCAAACGAATCACGAGGGTCAAGTCGGAGACTTAGAAATTTGCTTATTTTTGTTGTATGTGTTGTTGGTGCCAACTCTCTGCGTTCGCGGAGCTTGTAACCGCTTTCGCGGAGAGGAATTGTGGGGACCCCCGCGTTCGCAAAGGGTCAAGATGTTGATCTCCGCGTTCGCGGGAGCCCTACCGCATTTACGGAGGCCCAGTTCAATAAACCCGCTATCGCGGGAAGGGGTCCGCGTTTGTAGAGGATCCCTGGACGACAAAATGTTTTTCAAAAAATGGGGTTTCAATCTCATTTCACCTTTTTTGAGTTTTGGGAGCTTTGATGTAGCGATTTGAACAAGATTTTTGAGAAGAAATATTTGAGTAACGATTCCTAATTTTAAATCTTCATTTACCCATTATTATTTATGAATTTAAGTTCAAATCAAGGTTTTGAAATGATAAATTGAGGTTTTTCTTCAAGAATCTAAGAACTTAGTAAAATGGTGATTATGAACTGATTTTAAATCTTTTTTCGAAATGATTTTCACCAATGAGTTCCAAATGTCTTGGGTAATGTTTTCAAGTAAAGATTTTCGGATTCAAACCTCATTTTCGAAATTTCGGTTTTTGAGTCGATTGTACCCATTTTGAAGTGTTTGAATTGAGTGTTGTTATTTCCGGAATCTTATTGTGATTACTTGATTGAATTAGATTGTGTGGCTTTGGACATTGTTCGGAAAGGGAAGGCTCAAGTGACTTTTGATTAAAATTGAGGCATGTGATCTCGTAAACCTTGTAAATCTAGTATAATCGTGTATTTCCCTTCATTGTGTGTTTGGAAGTAATGGGAGTGAAGCGATGGATTCATTGTTCGACTTGATTAATCTTAAGGAATTAAAAGGGAATTAATGAAAAGGCAACATGTTGATCATAATACTATGTGAATTTGCCTTGTTGTGAG
>JAJOOS010019718.1:0-16979 GCA_029582725.1 Solanum chiquidenum
TAACAAAGTCATGTGCTTTGTCTACTTCACGATGTATGGAATGATGCTTGTTGCAATCACTCCAAACTATCACATTGCTCTAGTGTCATGGACACTATTTGTTATTGTTGCAACGAAGATTCACTTGACTTGTAATACAAACTTATGGTTAGTTTTGATAGTTTTTAAAACTTATGGGTATAAATCATATTTTTCTAAAAAAGTGAAATATATTTCCCAAATACTATGGCCAAACACATGGTGAAATTTCACCCAAATTTCACCCAAATAATATTTGTCAAGAATATTTAGAAATCTATGGCCAAACGCTAGCTTAGTCAACATGGTTGCTTGCCGACCAAGGGACATTTTCGGTATTATGAAAATCCAGCGCTTTAACTATCTTGTACCAACTGCTGTCATAATTCTATTATTGCTCTATTGGACAAAAAAGTCAAAATATTATTATGTATTTACTCATCTGTCCTTTGAGAAAAAGTACAGTTGCTTTGATTACTGGACCGCACCTGTTACTTCTTGCTACGCGCCTTATATTTTTTTACTTCATAAAGTACTACTTTATGTTTAAATGTATACTACACGCGTTGCTTATGCAACTCTTTTAAATTGATTTATCCAATAAAGTGGGGCCATTAAAATTTTGTTTCAGTAGCTTCAAGTGTTTTTGTATCTATAATAAAATAGAAGAATTGAAAAGGATCCACTATTTTGAAAATTACTTCTTTCAATTTCAAATTTTATTTTGTAACTGATCAACTGTTATGATAAATATAATAAGGAATAATGATTTTTAAAAAAATTGAATATTAAAAAAGATAAGATAACTATTGTATTAATCATAAAGACATTATTAATGTGATATTACTTTTCTTTTTAGTTTGTTATATATTTAAAAATTACATAAATTAACTATTTAAAATATTAAAAAGTATATAAATATTATTGTACAAATTACAAAATAAATCATTACAAATCACAATATCAACTTAAAATGAAAAACATTTCTATTTTATTGGCTTTCTAAATTTTATCTTGTCATATAAATTAAGAAAAAACAAATATTTTGTCCCAATTTATGTGACGCATTTCGATTTTCGAGAGCCAGGCAATATAAGTTTGACCAGAAATTTGCTCATGAAATGTTAAGATTTTTATAAATGACATTCATATATTTGTAAACTACGTAAAAGTACAATAAGTCACAATAATTGATAATTCAAATTATTTAAAATATGAAATATTTACATAGAAATTTGAAATATCGCATAAATTGAGACGGATAGAGTAATAAAAATTGGACCCATATCTCATAATGTATATTTATTTACTTATTTGTCCTATGAAAAAAGCGTTAAAAAAGGATCAAAATTGTCTTTTATCTTTGAGTTAAAAATCAAAGTAGTCCTTGTCTTTTAGCATGGAGCACTAATAGTCTTCCATATTTCAAGAATTGGTACATTTTCAGTCTGCTTTCAAACAATCGTCTATTTTTTAACATTTTTTTTGCCCGTGAGAAAGTTTTCTTTGAAAACTTCCTCGATTTCCACTACGGCTTAAATCGATCGATATTGCCATAGATTTTTGGTGTTATGGAGTAATTGGTATTGTTAGCACGTTGAAGAATAAGAATATTGCAAGTGTAATGCATGAACATATGATAACAGAATTGGATTAATATAATCAAGCATGGAAGTATATTAGATTTCTGGTAAATCCATTAAATATGTTTGAATGTTTCTCCTCATTGATCGAACAAGCTGGAGATTGTAATATATGACTTCCATTGATTGTTTATCTAGTATTAACTTGACACATAATTTAAAAAGATTTTTAAAAATACTACAGAAGCCAGATTTAAAATATTTTTGCATTTAGATAGAAAATTTCTTCATTCTCTCCCGAGCAATCGGAGAAATGAAACTGTTCCGCAATTGGTTATCCTAGATAGAGAAGTTCTTCCTTCTCTAAAGAACGGGAGGAAATCAAATTACTTTGCACTACAACAAATCTTTGATGATGTGGATTGATCCAGAATTGATTATCCAACAATGAAGGAAGAAGAGAGTTCAGGAGGAAAATTTTCTCACATGCAAAAAAAATCCCAGTTAAAAACCTTTTGAAGATCCTTCCTAATGTGGAATTTTGATTCAAGATGCTTCGCGAATCTGAAAGAAGAAGTAAAGAGGGTTGAGTTTCCCAGTCTACCTGTTTGTTCTCATGAGTTTCTATACATAATCAAGTATAAATCCATATAATTTGAAGTGATTTAGCTAATTCACTGTGTAAAATTTTACATTATGCTGGTATAGAGATGCAATGATGTTTTGTCAAGTTTACTCCTTTTGATGCTTGAGATTGTTGTAAACAGTTTATCGATGAACTTTTAACTTTTGTACAGTAGATGATCTATCCAGGCTTACACCTCCCTATTAGAAGGACCTCAAAAGGCTTTCACCCCCTTTTCATTCTTTCTTGCACCAACTTTTGACCTTAACTTCTTTATTTTCTTGAATCCTATCCATATCATGTTTAATGCCAGTTTCACTTTTTCCCCCAAAAAAAGTTTACAAACTATGGCTGTGATATCAACTTAATAGGAAGCTGCAGGGGATAGTCTATGAAAGTGATAATAATTTCTTTTTATTATTAAGTATTATTCCTTTTTTTGTTAAGTTTGTTTTTACGTGAAATTGGAGAAAAGAAATTTGATGGATCTAAGGGTGTGTTTGTTATGTAAAATATTAATCTTTCTATATTTGATCAGTTAAAATCTTTGCAATATATTTTCTCTAAAAAATAATTTGTTTTCCTTTTAAAATGAGGAAATGATTTCTATAATAGACGTATGGAAAAAAACTTACACATAATATTCTGCATTGATATAATTCCTCAGTTTTCAACCACTCCTCATATTTGCCCCATAATATGAAGCTACCTCCCCATCTTCATCCCCACCATCACACACATTCCTACCCTCTACATTATATAAGACTCTATGACAAGCAGCTCTTCGTCAACATGGCTGCTTGCCGACCAAGAGATATTTTCGGTATTATGAAAATCTACCGCTTTAACTATCTTGTACCAACTGCTGTCATAATTATATTATTGCTCTATTAGACAAAAAAGTCAAAATATTTTTAGGTATTTACTCATCTATCCTTTGAGAAAAAGTATTGTTGCTCTGATTAATGGACCCCACCTGGTACTTCTTGCTACGCGTCCTATATTTTTTTACTTCATAAAGTACTACTTTGTGTTTAAATGTATACTACACGCGTTGCTTATGCAACTCTTTTAAATTGATTCATCCAATAAAGTGGGGCCATTAAAATTTTGTTTCAGTAGCGTCAAGTGTTTTTGTATTTATAATAAAATAGAAGAATTGAAAAGGATCCACTATTTTGAAAATTACTTCTTTCAAAATCAAATTTTATTTTGTAACTGATCAAGTGTTATGATAAATATAATAAGGAATAATGATTTAAAAAAATTAATATTAACAAAGATAAGATAACTATTGTATTAATCATAAAGACATTATTAATGTGATATTACTTTCCTTTTTAGTTTGTTATATATTTAAAAATTACGTAAATTAACTATTTAAAATATTAAAAAGTATATAATTATTATTGTACAAATTACGAAATAAATCATTAGAAATCACAATATCAACTTAAAATGAAAAACATTTCTATTTTATTGGCTTTGTAAATTCTATCTTGTCATATAAATTAAGAAAAAATAAATATTTCGTCCCAATTTATGTGACGCATTTCAATTTTCGGGAGCCAGGCAATATAAGTTTGACCAAGAATTTGCTCATGAAATGTTCAGACTTTTATAAATGAAATTCATATATTTGTAAACTACGTGAAAAGTACTATAAGTCACAATAATTGACAATTCAAATTATTTAAAAGATATATGAAACTTTTACATAGAAATTTGAAATATCGCATAAATTAAGACGGATAGAGTAATAAATACTGGACCCATATCTCATAATGTATATTTATTTACTTATTTGTCCTATGAAAAAAGTGTGAGAAAAGGATCAAAATTGTCCTTTATCTTTGAGTTAAGAATCAAAGTAGTCCTTGTCTTTTAGCATGGAACACTAATTGCCCTCTATATTTCAAGAATTGGTACACTTTCAGTCTGCTTTCAAACAATCGTCTATTTTTTAACGTTCTTTGCCCGTGAGAAAGTTTTCCTTGAAAACTTCCTTTGTTTCCACTACGGCTTAACTCGATCGATATTGTCATAGATTTGTTGGTGTTATGGAGTAATTGGTACTGTTAGCACGTTGAAGAATAAGAATATTGCAGGTGTAATGCATGAACATATGATAACATAATTGGATTAATATAATCAAGCATGGAAATATATTAGATTTATGGTGAATCCGTTAAATATGTTTGAACGTTTCTCCTCATTGATCGAACAAGCTGGAGATTGTAATATATGACTTCCATTGATTGTTTATCTAGTTTTAACTTGACACATAATTTAAAAAGATTAATAAAAAATACTATATAGAAAAGTTCTTCATTCTCTCAAGAGCAATCGGAGAAATCAAACTGCTCCGCAATTGATTATCCTAGATAGAGAAGTTCTTCCTTCTCTAAAGAACTGGAGGAAATCAAATTACTTTGGACTGCAACAAATCTTTGACGATGTGGGTTGATCCAGAATTGGTTATCCAACAGTGATGGAAAAAGAGAGTTCTGGAGGAAAATTTTCTCACGTGCAAAGAAAACCCCAGTTAAAAAACCTTTTGAAGATCCTTCATAATGTGGAATTTGATTCAAGATGCTTTGCGAATCTGAAAGAAGAGGTAAAGAATGTTGAATTTCCCGGTCTGCATGTTTGTTCTCATGAGTTTCTATACATAATCAAGTATAAATTCATATAATTTGTAGTGATTTAGCTATAATTCAGTGTGTAAAATTTTACATTATGCTGGTATAGAGATGCAATGATGTTTTGTCAAGTTTACTCCTTTTGATGCTTGAGATTGTTGTAAACAGTTTATCGATGAACTTTTAACTTTTGTACCGTAGATGATCTACCCAGACTTACACCTCCCTATTAGAAGGACCTCAAAAGGCTTTCACCCCCTTTTCATTCTTTCTTGCACCAATTTTTTACCTTAACTTCTTTATATTCTTGAATTCTATCCACTTCATGTTTAATGTTAGTTTTCTCCAAAAAAATTTACTAATTATGGCTGTGATATCAACTTAATGGGAAGTTGTAGGGGATAGTCTATGAAAGTTATAACGATTTCATTTTATTATTAAGTATTATTCCTTTTTTTTTGTTAAGTTTGTTTTTACGTGAAATTGGAGAAAAGAAATTTGATGGATCTAAGGGTGTGTTTGTTATGTAAAATGTTAATTTTTCTATAGTTGATCAGTTAAAATCTTTGCAATATATTTTCTCTAGAAAATATTTTTTTTCCTTTTAAAATGAGGAAATGATTTCTATAATAGACGTATGGAAAAAAAAGGTACACGTGATATTCTACATAGATAATTCCTCAGTTTTCAACCACACCTCATCTTTACTCCATAATATGAAGCTCCCCCCTCCAATCTTCATCCCCACCACCACACACATCCCTACCCTCTACCTTCACCTCTTATAGTATTTGTCTAAATTATATAAAAATGCTCTTCAGATAATAATTTTTGCTAACCTATCAAAACAAGAAAATACATAAGAAACATATTTATTTTCCTAGAAATCATTTCTAAAATAATATTTTTAATCTTAACAAACACATCCTAAGTAATTATTAATCATATACTCATAGTATTGCATACTAAAAGTTGAGTACGCTCCCAATCCATGAATAGATGATGATTGTCAAATAATAAATTATTACACTTATGGAAACATTACACCATTAGATACTTAAAGCGATATTTTATACAGTTAGATTGATGTTATTCACAATAATAATTGAAAAACATATATTAATTATTTGATAGTATTTACCAAGGGGAGCCAAGTTTACAAAATAGTTTTGCGCGTCTTATTTACATAAGTTTACAAAATAATTTTGTTCGTCTTATCAAGTTTGAGATTCTTAACCATAAAATTGAGACCCGCTACATAAAGAAGGTGAGATTAAAGTGAATCACAATCACTTGAAATGATTAATAATCAAAATGAATTAAGAGTTATAGCCACTTTTATTTCCAAATTTACAACAAAAAAATATAGGCACACATCCTTTTGTGATTATTCTCCAAACTTATAAATGATCGACATACATATATTAAGGAAGGGGAAAAAAGAGTGAACAAATATCCTTTTTGTTGGGATGGTATTGAAGTTAGGAAGATTACACAAATTGACTTGGCGGTGTCTACTCCAAAGTCAATGAATTTTGTTTAGTTATTGGTTCTAATTACAAAGAATTGAAGTTAGGAGAGGTTGCAAGAAGACAACCAAAACTAATCCAGATAAAGAGATCCTTCACATGTGTGTCTTGTTCTATATTTCAAATAACAAACAAAATTTGAAAGCACTTGAGATGAAAGTGCTCTTACAAGTTATTTGTCACTCAATTGTTTTGTTATGAGCAACTTTTTGGCGTCCTTTGTCCCTTGGGTTGAAAAAGGGCAAACTAGGCTTTCAAGGAAGAATTGTGCACATCGACCGTCATGACAGTTAGTAACATCTGAATATCTGAATGAGTCATCATTTAAATTGTATATCATGGAAGTTGCTCTAAACACCGACAATATTTCACCTTTATTTGACATGAAAAAGGTTGGATACCATTAGGGATCATTTGGATACCTAATGGTAAACATTTTTATCCAAAATTCTTTCACTTCATACTCCTTCATAACCCAAACACTTAAATGAGTTGTTTTATAATCACAAAAGACAGAAAGATGACTTCCCAACTTTCCCACAAGCAATTCAGTTTCTCCTTCTCCATAGGAGGGCTTCTCCACCTTTTCCCATTTCTCATTAGCTAAATCAAAAGCAATAATGTTCCTACCTTTACGCACATTAGGATCAGGATCACAAATAGAAGTACCCCAATGAAGCTTCCCATCCACAAAAGAGCCTTCATAAATTCCGTGAGGTTACACAACCTTTTGAGTTACGATGATTATAAATATTCTGTCAATGAGGGAGACACACAAACACATTGAATTTTTGACTCCTCAATCATGACAGTAACCATATAAAACTTAATTCAAGGAAAAGATTATTGAATATACAAATAAAATCTCAATTTCACGAACTTAAATGCAACATCAGAAAAAAGAATGCAAAAGGTCTTTGACCAACTTCACATATTTATATGCAGTATAAAAGAAAAAAAGTATCCTTGGTTTTGTCAAATATGCTCCCTCTATTCTTACCTGTTTACTACTTCAATAATATTTTTTCTATTTTATTTGTCATTTTTAACATATCAAAAAAAGATAAATTTTTTTTCATATTTATCCTATTAATTACTTATTCCTAAACCATTTTTCAAGACCTAATAGTAAAGGTCAATTTATAAAAATAATATGATAAAATAATTATATCAATTATTATTTTCTTAATAAATATGTCGAAATCAAATATAACAACGTAAAAATGAATGAAGGGTGATAAAAATTGAGCAATCTGATAAGGATGTGGCAATTTCATATCCAGTTTATTTTTTATTTTTTAAAAAGAAAACCAGTTTGACAAACTTCAAAAAAAGAAGAAGAGGATACACAACGAAAAATGAAGATAAATTTCAATCACTCTACATACGTGTCAACATGGGTCCCATCATATTGATTGATATTTCAATGGCATATTATGTAATATTTTAAGAAGGCATGAATCCAAATAGCAAAGCACAAAACAGTCTTTCTAAGCAAACTTATATTGTAAAATGATTAAAGATTATTATACCCTCAAACTTTTCATTGAGGGTCTGTTTGGAAAGTCATCTGGTAATTGAAATTGGTGTAATTACTAGGGTAGTAATTACTAGTCTAATAATTACACAGTCTAGTAATTACATTGACCTGTTTGATTGCCACAGTGTAATTACAGTGTAATTCTCTTTGTCCTGTTTGATTGGACGAATATAATTACACAGTTAAATTTTAAAATAGATCAGATTTTAAATAAATAATATTACTATGTATAACTGATTGTTAGAATCGATTTTCTAATTATTATTTTTAATTATTATTATTATTAGAAATTAAAGAAAAAAAAATTAATTCTCATATTTATTTTAATCTCCAAACTAACAAAAAAAAATACAAAGATAAAATTCATACATAATCTACCTAGACATCAAATTATGAAAGCAAAATGAATCAAGAAATAAATCTTAAGAAGAAGTACATGGCTTGTTGCTGTGCTGCGTTCTTAGAAATGAAAATGTCCAGACAAAAAAGGAAGAAGTGCTTTGGTATTCCAAACAAAAATATATTTAAAAAATATAATATTAAAAAATTTATGTAATTACATGGTGTAATTACACTCAATTCCTTGCCCTCCCTTGAAAATTGAGGAGTGTAATTACTCCCCTTCAATTACACTCAATTCCCCTCTTACCAAGTAATTACTTGATCTACCACTAATTTGATTATTTAAAAGTATAGTAAATAATACGAAAGATGTTTTTAACAACATTTAATTCTCGCTCAAGAATAAAGACACAAACCTTCATTGAAAAGAGTTTAAATTATTATCTATTTCATTTTTTTAATTTTATATAATATTATTTTCAATTATGAATAAAAGTTTCATTATTTTTTATTTTTTTAAAAATAGATGTTAAATATCTTATTTGATCAATATTTTGTACATTAAAAACTATAGTTATAAACCCAAATATGTCAATGGAAAGATTATTATTATTTTCCATAGTTTTTATTTTTTATGATCTTGCTCTTTTTTTCATAACTCGATCTTAATTATTAAAAAATAATTGAATTATTCTTTAATAAGTGCTCAATCTTTATTCTTACAAGACTCCACAATTTCATTAATTCATTTTTTATGCAACTTTCAAGTTAGAGACTATTCATCAAATAGAATTCTTATTTCTGTAATTCGATGGCAGCCTGGAAGAACTGGCTCACCCTTAAATTCGATTGATCACTGATCTCCTAGATGAGGTCTGTCAGTAGCCGCCTGAAGATGCCCTGTACTCAACAAGAAAGAGCAAGTGCAATATCAGTACACAATTACACTGTACTGGTAGGATCACACGACTATCCCAGTAAGTGAAACATATACAAGCAGTCACAACAAGTAAACATGCATATACCGAACATATACAATATCAATTATCATTTCAGGAGTAATGTACAATTCCACATTTTCAATAACAAGTAGACATATATGACAAGTCAATGGTCCTCTCATGAAACCCACACCCAAATTGTTAGTGTATCGGAACGTGGTACCTGATCCCAATTAGTGTGCTATGTTGGAACGTAACACCCGATCCATTCAACAAGCCACAATCACAATCACAATGTACATTCTCATAATCATACAATCAAATGTTGATTCATGGCATACAATAATTTGTTTATACTCATTCGCTTTTGATGATCAATAGTGCAACTTCGCATACATACATGCATTACAATGAAGCAAATACTCACATACCTTACACAAACATGAAATCAACCATCACCTACCTCAAAAACAAGCTCGAATCCTCCTAAGATGCTTGATTCTTCCCTTTACGGATTCTTTCCGCTTGTTCTAGGTCTATAAACAAACAATTCAATACGGGGATCAATAATTACGATCTAATTTACCCGGATTATGACAAACGCAATAACTCAAGACCCAAATTATGATCCTAAGGTACAGCTAGGAATTTTTCCCACCATCCAAATTAGTTCAAAACCCTCCCCCAACAATATCTAACCAAGAATCTAAGTTCTACGAGTTGAAAAATGGATTAGGGGAGTAAAATCCTTACCTTTAGCACCAAAAGTCGTGGAAAACTGTCAAGAAATCACCTGGGGTCGTCTCTTAGATCTCAAGAACAAAACTTGCAGAAAATAACATTTTTGGGATTTATTTTCGACTTAAGTCGCGACTGGCCCTCTATGGCGGCCCCCATCCTGCCACAGCGGCCCCGCCCTGGAGAGAATAGTCCCGCCCTAGCGGCTTGCATGGAAACAGAGAGCTAAATTTATAGTTTCAAGCCCCCATTTCACAATACACCTTCAACCCATGACACTCAGAATATACCCATTGATACTAAGATCAGTTTCGGGAGTTCTGCTCTATCGAATTCAATTTTGTAACGTCGTACGGATTCTTTAACGTCTGAGTTGTCCACTCATGCGATCAAATTCATTATTAGATCTCTCACTTGTTACCAAATTTCCCTAGACCTCACTGACTCCGATTTTGTCCAAATTTAGACTAGGCTAGAAATTCTCAAGTTACTACGAAAATATTTTCCGGCCTAAAAAATTTTGCCCGATGGCTTTTCGATAACGACGGGAATATGTTGTTACATCTTTAAATGTAAAAGTGTTTTATTTGGGAATACTTAGTTCTCTTATACTCTTTTTTCAATCATGAATACAACTCTCCTCATTACTCATATTTACTTTCTCAAGACTTAGTTCAAAACCATTGTTAATTACACAAGAATCCTCAAAATGACTCAAAAAATCTCTTGAACTTTCTTCTTAAACTCACTTTAGTTTGGAATGTATATGTCGCGATTCAGACCATCGTGATTGACACCCACACTAAACCTCTGGTGGGATAACCATTACTACAACTCAAACTAACAACTCAACCAAAATACTAAGGCATTTAAGTTAAGGATGCAAGTTACATACTAAGGAAAAGAATAGGGAGTTCCCATAAAATCTAAAACAATAGTCTAACAACTAAACAAATGCGCAAAAAATAAGCCTAAAACCTGAAAGTCAACATACTAAAACATCTAAAGTTCAACCATAAGTCCAAACAAGAAGGATACAACCCCAAACTAAACATAAGACTAACTAAAGAACTAGTGTAAGTCCGGAATGTGGACATAGACAGAAGGAGAACTCATGGCATCCCGGAAGAACTGGTTCACCCTTGAATTCAAACGACGATCACTGATCTTCTAAGCGAGGTCTGTCAATAGCCGCCTGAAGATGCCCTGTACTCAATAATGAAAGAGCAAGTGCAGTATCAGTACACAACCACAGTCTACTGGTAGGATCACGCGGCTATCCCACAAGTGCAACATACATAAGCCATCACAACAATATAACAACATGCATATACCGAATATATACAATATCAACAACATTCAAGAACAACAGAGCATTTCACAATTCTAAATTATACAGTTATGTCAAGTCAATGGTCCTCTCATGGAATCCAAACCCTATTAGCATACTGAAACGTGGTACCCGATCCAATGATTATGCTGGAACGTGGAAACTGAGCCCATATTTATGCGGAAACGTGGCAACCGATCCAAGTTAGTGTGTCGAAATAAAACACCCGATCCATTCAACAAGCCACAATCACAAAGTAAATTCTCATAATCATACAATCAAGTCATGATTCACGGCATTCATCATTCATCTATCCTCATTTACAATTAATGTGATCAATAATGTAACATTCGTATACATACATGTATCATAATGAAGCAAGAACAAACATACATCACACAATCATAGAATCACAACCATTACCTACCTCGAAACAAGCTTGAATCCCCTAAGAAACTTGATGCTTCCCTTTCCGGATTCGTTCCACTTGTTCTTGGTCTACAAACAATCATAATAACACAAAAATCAATAAATAATAACTAATTACTGGATTACCAACAATTTTATCAACCCTAGATCATACCCATGATCCTTATACCCAGATTAGGGCTTTTTCCACCATAATTTCCATATCAAAACCCTCCCCCATCGATAATTACCCATAAGATTACGTTCTACGGATCGAAAAATGGATTTAGAGAGTTAAGATCTTACCTTTAGCCTCAAGAATGGTAGAAAACTGTCAAGAAAACCCCTGGGTTCGTTCCTTAGCGCTCAAGTTCAAAAATTGCAGAATAAAATGATTTTGGGGTTTATTTCTGACTTTAAGTCGCGACTATCCCACCATCGCGGTACTCACCCTGCTACAGCGGCCACACCATGGCGGGAATAATCCTGCCTTAGCGACTTGCATAGGACCAGTGAGTCGATTTAAGAATTCCAAACTCCCATTTCACAACACACCTTCATCCCATGACACTCAGAGAATACATGTTCACGCTAAGATCAATTCTGGGAGTTCTACTCGCCCGAATTCAATTCCGTAAAGTCTATGGGTTCCTTAACGTCTTAGCTATCCACTCATGTGATAAAATTCAAAATTGGATCACCCAATTGTTACCATATTTCCCTAGACTTTAATGATTCCGATTTTGTCTAAATCTGGACTAGGTTGGAAAATCTCAAGATACTACGAAAAAGTTTTCCCGCCCAAAAAATTTCTCCGTTGGCTTTTCTATAACGACGGGAACATGTCGGGTACAATATATACCAATTTACCCATCACTCGTCCCCGAGTGACAAACTTAGGAAAAATAGGTTAAGGAAAGAATGGAGTAGTACCTGAATCGACGAACAACTGGGATACTTGTCTCGCATGTCCTTCTAGGTTTCCCAAGTAGCTTCCTCAACTAGGTGATGCTTCCATTGAACTTTCACGGACTTAATCTCCTTGGTCCTCAACTTACGCACGTCACGATCAAGAATTGCAACTGGTTCCTCCTCATATTGGAGGCCTTTGTCTAACACGATTGCATCCCACCTTATGATGTAATCCCCGTCACCATGATAACTCTTCAACATGGACACATGAAATACCGGATGAACTCCAGATAGATTAGAAGGTAAAGCCAATCTATAACCCACTGGCCCTACACATTGAAGAACCTCAAATGGACCAATGTATCGTGGACTTGGCTTGCCCTTCTTGCCAAATCTCATCACCCCTTTCATGGGTGATACCTTAAGAAGACCATTCTCACCAGTTTGAAATGACATGTCTCTTACCTTATGGTCTGCATACTTCTTCTGTCTACTCTGGGATGCTAAAAGCTTAGCTTGAATACTTCTCACCTTATCTTGAGCATCCTTTACTAAATCAACCCCCAAAGGTTTCACATCTCCAGCCTCGAACCATCATATGGGTGATCTACATCCCCTCCCATAGAGTGCCTCAAATGGTGCCATATCTATGCTGGAGTGGTAACTATTATTATAAGAGAAGAACTTATCCCAATGCCCTCCAAAATCAATCACACATACCCCCAACATGTCTTCTAACACTTGAATAGTCCTCTCCGATTGCCCGTCCATATGTGGATGGAAAGCGGTACTAAAAGTGAGTTGTGTTCCCAATTCATCATGTAATTTCCTCCAAAACTTGGAGGTAAACTGTGTACCGCGATCTGAGATGATATAAAGGGGCACCCCATGCAACCTCACTATCTCTTTCACATACACCTTAACCTATTGTTTAGCATTATAATCTATTCTTGCCGGAATAAAATGGGTTGACTTAGTCAATCTGTCAACCACTACCCAAATAGAATTAAACTTCCTCAAAATCTTGGGAAGGACTAACCACAAAATCCATGGCTATCATTTCCCACTTCCATTCCAGAATTGGTATGCTCTGAAGCAAACTTGCAGGCCTTTAATGTTCATACTTCACTTGTTGGTAATTTTGACACTTATCAAAAACTTCGCTATATCGTTCTTCATGCCCGACCACCAATAAATTCGCTTCAAATCTCGGTACATCTTGGTCACACCCGGATGAATGGAATATCGCGAACCATGAGATTTTGTCGATAATTTCTGAATCAAGTCATCAACTCGAGGAACACAAATCCTTCTTTTAAAACTGAGCACACCTTCCGCATCAAAAGTGGTCTCTTGTGCCTTACCAATCGCAGTCTTTTTCTTAAGTTCATTCAATTTTTCATCCTCAAATTGTTTCGCATTGATCTCTTCAATGAATGTGGCCCTCACTTCAATGCTAGCTATTCTGAGATGCCCAACTGCATGAATTTAGACTCCAAGGTCTGGATTTCCTTAGCCAAGGGTCGCTTGGATACACTCACACAAGCTATACTACCCATACTCACCATTTTTAGACTCAAAGCGTCCCACCACATTAGCCTTGCCCGGATGGTATTGAATGATCACATCATACTCCTTGAGTAACTCCATCCACCTTCTTTGTCTCAAATTAAGATCCTTTTGAGTGAACACATGCTGCAAACTATGATTATCAATAAACACCTCACACTTAACACCATAAAGGTAATATCGCCAGATTTTAAGAGCAAATACTACTGCTGCCAACTCCAAATCATGTGTTGGATAATTTCTCTCATGCACCTTCAATTGACGTGATGCATAAGCTATAACATTTTTATCCTGCATCAACACAACACCCAAACCCGAATGTGAAGCATCACAATAAACAATAAATTCTTTACCCTCAACCAGTAATGCTAGAATAGGTGTGGTGGTCAAAAGAGTCTTGAGGTTTTGGAAGCTCTCATCACATTTTTCAGTCCATTCAAATGGTATCTCCTTTTTGTCAAATTTGTCAAGTAAGTGGCAATAGAAGCAAAGTTCTTCACAAATCGATGATAGTAGCTAGCGAGCCCCACAAAACACCTAACTTCCGTCACAGAGCTAGGCCGAACCCAATTCTTAACCGCCTCAATCTTTTGGGGATCTACCATTACCCCTTATTTTTAAACTAAATGCCCCAAAAATGCAATTGAAGTCAACCAAAATTCACACTTAGAGAATTTTGCATATAACTTTTGTTTCCAAAGAACACCCAGAACAATACGAAGATGGTCGATATGCTCTTCCTCACTTTTTGAATAGACCAAAATGTCATCAATGAAGACAAACAAACGAATCAAGAAAGGGTTTGAGCACACCATTCATCAAACTCATGAAAGTTGCAGGCGCATTAGTCAACCCAAACGACATAACTAGGAACTCATAGTGCCCATAGCGGGTTCTAAACATCGTCTTGGGCACATCCTCAGACCTAATTTTTAACTGATGGTAGCCAGACCTTAGATCAATTTTAGAGAAAACTGATGCACCTTGCAATTGGTCAAAAAGATCATCTATTCTAGGTAATGGGTACTTGTTTTGAATTTTGACCCTATTCAGTTGCCGATAATCTATACACATCCTCATACTACCATCCTTTTTCATAACAAATAAAACTGGGGCACCCCACGGGGAAGCACTAGGATGAATAAATCCTTTATCAAGAAGTTATTGGATTTGAGCCTTAAGCTCTCTTAATTCTGCCAGAGCCATGCGATACGGAGGAATAGAAATGGGGTGGGTCCCAGGTTCCAAATCAATGCAGAAATCTATATCTCTATTCGAAGGCATACCAGGCAAATCTGTAGGAAACACTTCTCTAAATTTTGATACCACAGGAATAGACTTAATAGATGGAGATTCAACCTCAACATCCCTAACATGAGCCAAATAAGCTAAACAACCCTGCCCCACCAATTTCCCATCTCTAATAGAGGATATGATCTTAGCTTGCTTACGCTTGTACACCCTTTCCCACTCTAACTTTTCCCTTCCCGGAATTGCTAGAGTCACAGACTTAGTATTACAATTAAGTACAACATAATAGGGGGACAACCAAGTCATGCCTAAGATTATGTCAAAGTCAGTCAAGTCCAATATTACCAGATCAGACCAAGTCTGAAAACCCATAAACAAAATAGGACAAGAACGATAGACATGGGTGACTATGACAGACTCTCCAACTGGGGTAGAAACATGGATGGGAGCATCAAGTTTATCACAAATCATAGAAAATGCTGAGCCAAACCTCACGGATACATAAGAATAAGTAGAACCCTGATCAAATAACACAGTAGCCATACGGTCACAGACTAGAATAGTACTTGTGATCACTACGTCAGACGCTTCTGCCTCGCTCTTGCCCGGGAAGGCATAACACTGAGCCTTATAATCTTGATGGGCTACTTCCCTGCCTGGCTGCACTGTACCTCTACCTGCATTACCATTTCCCCTACCTCTGCAACCTCGTTGATTTCCTCCTCGCCCACCTTATGGATGCTCTCGACCATTATTACCATTTCCCGTGGGTACCACTGCTCTAAACTGCTGCTATGTGGAATCCAACACGCATAGGTGGGGACAATCTCTCCTCATATTCCCAGGTTCTCCACAGTTGTAACAAGTATGATCAAAAGATGGCTTGCTGCCCGTCGAAGGTGCGGCTCCCTGGCTATCCTGAATCAAATTATGAGGTGGAGTTCCCGAGTAATTATTTGTTAAAGCGGGCATAGCGGACTGAATTGGTTGGGCTGCAAGTGTTGTCTTCCTGACCCCTTGGAGTAAGAACCTTGAAAGTTACCCGAGTTCTTGGCCCTTTTAGCCAATGCCTTATCCTGACCGTCTCGCCTCACCCCCTCCACTTTCTTCACAAAGTCTGTTACCTCATTAAAGCTTTTCTTTGGCGAGGTCATATGAACAGATAATACTTACAACTCAGAATTTAGTCCCTTAATAAATAAACGGATCATCTCTTCCTCAGTAGTCACCAGTTGAGTAGTGTCGCGCCCCGTTTTTCCTCAAAACGGGTTTTGGTGCACGACCTAACAACTCTCTTGGGCTTTTGGGTGGTTGAAGAGTCGCCACCTAACGAATTAAGGCGCGTTAGGGCACCTATCTAACCTAATTAAATATAACTAGGGTCAACGAACCAGAGATCAGGGTAAGGGTTCAAGTTACCTCGAGGGGAAGGTGTTAGGCATCCCTCGAAGTCCACAAATGTGGGTCCCGGTCGTATCTCATGCAATTTATGTGGGGGTTACAAGTAGCAAATAAGGTCACTTCATTTATTTGGTTATTTATTAAGCATGC